>JAGFPH010002160.1:195420-216331 GCA_018207615.1 Philaenus spumarius
AATTTTTTCAAACCCTTTTTTAGTGAACACTTATGGACCTAGAGGAAGCTACATACCAAATTTAATTCCAATTCGTTCGGTAGTTTTGAAGAAATCGTTTTTTAATAACTTTGATTCCCCCAAATCCCCCTAAAATTTCGAATTTTTTAGAACCATTTCTTAGCGAGCGCCTATGGCCGTAGAGGAAGCTACATACCAAATTTCATTCCAATCTGTTCGGTAATTTTGGAGAAATCGTGGTTTAGTAATTTTTACCCCTCAAAGCCCCCTAAAATTTAGAATTTGTAAAACCCTTTTTTATTGAACACTTATGGCGCTAGAGGAAGCTAAATACCAAATTTCATTCCAATCCGTTCGGTAGTTTTGAAGAAATCGTTTTTTAATAACTTTGATCCCTCCAAACCCCCCCTAAGATTTCGAATTTTTTCAAACCCTTTTTTAGTGAACACTTATGGCCCTAGAGGAAACTGCATACCAAATTTCATTTCAATCCGTTTGGCAGTTTTTGAGAAATCGTGATGAGTGGGTCAGTGAGAGAGAGAGTGAGTGAGTGGTATTACGCTTTTATATACATAGATTATTCTGCACATTTTGTTTTTTTTGCACGACCTTATAAAAACTCGTCTGGTTCCCCCAAAAGTGATCAATACGTAAACTACCGTACAAAGTGGGTTTGTCAGCTGCGTATATATATACAAACAAATGCTACTAATATATTTCTTACACACAGGCAGCTAATCAGCCCCTTCGTTTGTAGACCAATGTTCCAAATAGTCGGTTGAAACCCTGAAACATGTAAACTTGATTTTGGAAATTCGCTCGACTTACGCCAGCTTTTCGGCCGCATTATCGAATTATATTTAATAGACATACTTTGTGTAACGCAGCGAAAAGAGTGTAAACGTGTTTTATGACTAAACACAGAATTATCGCAAGAATGGACCGGAGGTGGATTTTCTTCTGGTTAAATTTTAAAGCAAAATGCTTCCTAAGTACAGTATAACAGTACGCCATTATATTTGAAGCCTTTAGACAAAGCGTGATGTAGTCGCAAACATCTTGTACATAAATAAGTAGTTCTCTCTCTCACTCATTGCTTTGTTCAAGCTGACGTCACTGTAAACCAGGATAAATTCTGCACAGGACTGTTCATGCATATTCATTGCCAAAGCTCTGTCTTTGTCATTTTATGTTGGAGACAAAACTAGGGATTTTGGTACAAAGAACAGCTCAAGAGGACATCTGATATTGTGTAGATGAGTGTGACCAGAGGTTTCGGGAGTTTGTTCTTATATTCTGATAGTATACAAGTTGGCTCTAAATACTAGAATAATTTTTTCCAGAAAATAAATATTATATAAATTTCGAGAAAAAGAAAACTAAAATAATTCGACCACGCAGCTGAACCGCTGACGTGAGTTGAGCAAATTTCCAAAATTAAGTTTATAGACCGATATTTTAGGGTTTCGACCAACAATTTGGGAAATAGGTCTATTCACGACGGTGCTGAATAGCTGCAAAATGGTTCGCACGCCATTCCGCATATTGGGAGTATCTTAAATAACACAAAGCATTGCGTGCTTCGCACGCCATTCCACATATTGGGATTGTCTTCAATACACAAAGCATTGCGTGCTTCGCACGCCATTCCACATATTGGGATTGTCTTCAATACACAATGCATTGCGTGCTTCGCTCGACATTCCACATATTGGGATTGTCTTCAATACACAATGCATTGCGTGCTTCGCACGCCATTCCACATATTGGGATTGTCTTCAATACACAAAGCATTGCGTGCTTCGCACGCCATTCCACATATTGGAATTGTCTTCAATACACAATGCATTGCGTGCTTCGCACGCCAAACCTCGTATTAGGGGTATTTTCAACACACAAAGGATTGCGTGCTTCGCACGCCAGCCCCACGGTACAATCCACCACATGGCTTTGAACCGGGTACTTCTATGGTATTTCACGTTTTGATCGATTTTGGGGGAACCGAGCGAGCTATAAGTTCGCGTAAAAAAACAAAATGTGCAGAATAACATCTTACATTTATATTTTTAGAAAAAACTCTAACAAAAATTCATTCTCTTAGTAAAAATCTCAAAACATAGTTACTTCCGGTCAAAAAACTTACTTCCGGTTGTTGGATTTTTTTGGCTAACGAACTCGTCCGAGCCACTTACACAACCAACACGTGTACCAAATTTGGACCAAATCGGACTTAAAATGCGACCGCTAGAGTGCGAACACACATATATATATATATACATATATATATGAATTTTAATGACACCCCAAAACGTGTTCTGGGGACCATGATCGGTGCTCATTTGCTACTCCCGACCTTGGGTCTCACCATAAGGGCCACTGCAATAGCTCATTTTTCCTATGGAAATTCGCTAATAATTCGACTACGCAGCTGAACCTCTGACGTGAGTTGAGCGAATTTCCAAAATTAATTTTATATGTTTTAGTGTTTCAACCAACGATTTGGGACATAGTTCTACTCACGAAGGTGCTGAATAGCTGCCTAGTTTTTTGAAATATATTAGAATAATTTGTTTGCATCTAAGCCTCCAGCTTTGCGACCTTGTGGTCTCGGGTTATGGATTGCTTCGCTTCGCTCACAGCGTACAAACTCGGCCGTACGCCTCGGACATGGAGATGCCTACGGGTAAATCCCCCACGTGGATTTGAACCGGGTAATTTACCTTTTTGGTCGATTTTGGGGGAACCAGACGGGTATTGAAAAAAAATCTGCAGAATAATATCCTACATTTATTTTTTAGACAAAACTCTAAAACAATGTACATTCCAGTACGTAAAATCTTTAAAAATTGTTACTTCGGGGCAAAAAACGCGTTTCCGGTTGTTGGATTTTTTGGTCAACGAACTCGTAAGAACGATAACAATCGTGTATCCCAAATTTGGACCAACTCAGACTTAAAATGCGACCATTATTCACATATATATGTATACAACTTTTAATGACACAACAAAACGTGTTCTGGGGACCATGATTGGTGCTCATTTACTACTCCCGACCTTAAAGGGAGTATGATATCCTTATATATAATTCTGTAAGCAAAATTTTAGATTCAAAATTGTGGGAATTTGGTAAATCGGGGGATGATGGGAGAGGTGTCAAATTAAAGGTATCGATTCAAGGAACGCGGGAAAAATATAAGTTTTTTCTAAAATTAAAAACTTAGGTGTTTTTGAGATCCCCGAAAAACGAAAAATCCCCATAAGAAATACATGAGAATTTAAAAACATACAACAGCTGTTCTGCAGTTTACATTAAAACATTTGGTATTAAATAAATAAATTAAAAACATAAAACAGCTGTTCTGTAAAATAATATGACAGTTAAAGTAAATTATATTTTTAAATAAAATCTGCTACTTATTAACCTATAAAAGATACACGTTGACACACACATAGAGAAACCTTATAAGTGTGATTTTTGGAAGGTTGTTTGGCTGTTCTATTAACTCTTCATACATTTATAATACTAATATCATAAAGAGGTAAAGTTTGTTTGTTTGTTTGTATGTAGGGGGTAATCTCTGGCACTACTGAACCGATTGAAAAAATAGTTTTTTTCTGATAAAAAGCTACACTTTATCTGAGTAACATAGGCTATAATTCATTTCGATAAAAACCTTTTTTTATTTCAATATTTGTAAATTTAGTCGGAAAAAATTCTTAGGTTAGGCCTAGAATGATAAACCAACACATGCATTTACATTATTATTACCATAACAATAAACTGAATAAAAGAACAGATAATATATAGCTGTTTGTTCCAATATTTCCATTAACAGCTGATTCAAAATTTGAAGCAATTATTTTTGTATTTCTAGATTTTAGGTTAGGGTTTTAAAGTGTAGACCTGAGTCTTGCTGGTTCTTTTAACCATTATTATAACTGCTGTTATGAAATATAAGAAATAATTTGATTTGAACATTTATCATTATTTATTATATTAATTTTGAGGTTATTATTATTAATTATATAACTTTATTATAAATAAAACATAACATTTGTTTTTAGAAGATTCAATTGGGGGTTGGCGTGCGGAGCACGCAGGGGTCTCCCCTAGTATACATTTAAAGGGATAACCGATACATGATATATATAAATGTAATAAAAAAACCTAATATACTTACAATCTAAACCTAAACTTACAATAGGCCTACATTATATACAAACAGTATTTATGCTCACACATTTACTAAAGTAATATTGCAACATCCATTGTACATAATATATCCATGCGAAGCGGTTAAAAAACCTGCGTCTGACACTGGAGCGGCGTGCAAGCGCTCTCTTTGACGACGCCCGAAGAGCAAGCGATAAAGTTAAATAAGTAATTATCCATATCATATTAAAGCTAAAGACACATACTACAAGTTTTATTTGAAACATATTTGCGTATTTTAAATAATTTAAAAAATATATTTAATAAAGTAAATTTATATGCTTTGAGAAATCATTTTTTTTGTGTTTGTTGTTTAATAGGTCCTTTAATATTAACTTTATCGGAAAATATATAAGAACACAATATGTTTAAAATGGATCATGGAACAAATGTACAAAAGATTAATTTGCTACGATGAGTATTAACGAACTTGTAAGCAATCTTGTGAAGCTCTGCATTTGTAAACTTCAAGGGGGGTGGAGGGGGAAGCACAAGAGGGAGAGGTGGGGACTTTTGAGAAAATACATGTCTCATAATTGTCTATCACATATAAAAAATTCAGCTTTCCCCCAATTTGTTGCGACAAATGGCGATTTTCGGCCTTTATTGACTGGGCTATGAACGCAATCAAATCTTAGAACAAAAAAACGTAATATTGAAAGTGTTGTCAAATTGAACATTGCGTCCATAAAAACATTGTTGAACGTAGGTGGCGTGACATCCTTGAGAAAATACCGAAATACGAGAGAGATATCTACATTTTGTCGGTTACTTGACGGAATATTTATTTAAAGTGAAATACCCGAATGACGTTGGCTTGGTTTCGGTTATACTTTACCTACCACACAATTAAGGTAAATTATATTTTCCATACCAATTACGTTGTTTATATAACACAATTGCCATTTCTGAAACAAATACCCTGAAGTAATTATTAACTGCAGTCTCTAGTGACAGTATAACTCAATTTTCAAAAAACGTTTTCAGCTGATTCTATGTGTCATATATATAAATGTTTTACACTCTTTCAAAACACCACCCGTACGACGAAACTCGTCAACAATACTTATCAAAGCCGGGTTTACACGATGCCAATTGAGGAGACAATTGTCAGAGGACAACTTACTGGCATAAAATTATTGGCTTCGTGTAAACACCTCCGGCCAATTGGCGTGCCAACTGCCCTGCCAGTTGTCCTGAAATTCGATTGCCTCCAGGAGTAGACAGAAGACAATTGACTGGGCGCAGTGAGGCCCCCCACCGCTCTACCAAGACAGTTGTCTAGACAATTGGCGCCGTGTGAACGTTGTAGGGCTGTAGATCTCTCGTTTTGGGCCAGTTTGCCTTTGTCAGTCGAGATTGCTACGTGTGTGGTTTTAATTGTTTATTTTAAAGTTTTCTGTTGTTTACTGGAAAACTATGGCTCCTAAATGGAGTGATGATTTAAATTTTAAGTTCGTGGAGTTATATAAGGAGCATAGGTGCCTGTGGTATCACAGAGATGAATTACATAATAACAGAAATGCTCGCGAGACAGCTCTTGCTTATTTAACTCTTCCTCGAGAACTTCGCAAGTCTCAGCGATAAATTCCCGACAAAGATCCTCACACATTACTTTCAAATCACGAGACACAACAGACCATGAGCACTCCGCCATTTTTCGTCACCAACTGCCGTGGCAATAGTTTCGCCGTGTGAACAAGTTCTGATTCAATTGGACTGGCCTCAGACATTCACGCAACCGCCCAAGACAACTGCCCCCGACAACTGTCTCTTCAATTGGCATCGTGTAAACCCGTCTTAAGGCATTACTTGGTGGCTGTTTGTGACATCGTTCTTGAAACTCTACAGCAGTTTGCATTCATCTCGGAATGGCCTCTTCCGTATAAGCGACGTAATGCTATACGATAAGAACTACCTCGTAAGATCCATTACAACGTTAACTATCGTCAAACAAAAGTAATAACAGCCTACGAGGCCTGGCAACAACCAACTAGGTAATCAGCTGTTTTAAAAACCAACCACAGATGCTTTAATTCCAGTACTATTTATTTTGGCACACACCGTTTTTTTTACCACTTTTAAAGTGTCATCCTTGTGTGGGAAAACGCTCAAGTTTCGAAGGTACGTCAACATTGTAATTTGTATTCAATCGACAAATACACTTTACAGAATAAGGTCGTACAATTTGAGTGGGTTCTATTTAAACAGAGTGGCTGGGAAACGTCAGGTGTAGAATTCTAATACAATATATGCATTGTGCTACGTCGTATTATCTGACAGTGTTACCAACTAAACGGCTGAAAGTATCGTATGAGTTTACCCGCTGAAATCGTGTTTATTAAAATAAATTCGGAGAATGCACGACTGGCTGTATTGTTAGATACAGGATATTACAGAACTCTCTAAAGATATTTGTTTAACCCTTTGTTGCCCGACGGTAATTTTAAGTACCACCCAATTCAACTGTCTTTACATAAGGTAACAGTGGCTTTATCTACAAGTTGAGGCCTGGAGGTACTTTACCATTGCAGTTCTGCAAAACATCAGGTCTACACCTAGTTTCAACAAGTGCCACCAGAAAGCAGGACTTGCTTGGCTAGTGCTTGCTTTCAATTGCCAATTTATATGGTGTGATTTCCCAATTTTTTAAAACATGTTCTAGTCTTTCATTTGTCATAATTTTTTATTAAAATTGTAGCATATTGCTTTAAATTAATTACTTAACTTAATAAGAACTGATCTAAGCTATTATTATAAACCTCTCACACATACTAATTATACAGATTCAAACTTAAGAGCAACCAAGCAAACTTCCTATAACCACTCCTAGATGGTGCTGATAAACTATCTTTTACTTTACACGTAATATTTATACCGATAGTAAAGTAACTGAAGTTTTGTTAATATCAGTTTTCTTTAATGAAGCCTTAGCCTAGTGGATAACGTTGCGTCTTCCTGATCAGAAGATGCTGGGTTCGAACCTAGGCTAGGGAGACCAGATATATAATCATATCTGTGGTTTGAGGGTAAGAGGGCGGAAGTAGGTAGTTGGCTCTTTTTTTTGTGCATAATTTTACTAAGGTATTTATATATGTAAATATATTTACTAAAAAAACCAGTAAAGTCCTCAAAGGGTTAAGGGGCAATGACAATTTACAATATACTCGTGTCCTGTTATTATCTTCAACTTAACTGTTATCCTTCATCCGATTGTTTTATAGTTACACCATCCTATCGGGAAATAAAAGGCTACAAAAAAGGTGTCTTGACATTTATAAAAATGTACGGTTTTTGGATGGTTTAGTTTTGAAATTTTCAAACAGCCGCCATTTTGAAACGCATCATTGGATATAATCGCTTATTTTACTTAAAGTAGATCATTGTTAGGTATAACTTCGTGTCAAGTTTGAACTCAATCCGTCTGATCGTTCTCTAGTCGATTATTTTTATAACACATTATAAAACAGATAAAAAGTACAACAGATTATAAAACAAAAACAAATGCAGACAGACAGCCAAAAAAGTAATGACCGTTGACCCATGTTTATTTTGTGAAATATGTTTGTTTCTATTCCGGGAAGAAATCCACAAAAGGGAACAAGAAAATCGTGTAAAAAAAACAGATTGTGGAGAAAAATATCCTGTATTTAATTGTTTAGAAAAAACTCAAAAAACTTTAATTCTCGTAAGAAAAATATCTAAAAATAGTTTTTTTCGGTCAAAAAACGTAACTCCGCTTGTTCGATTTTTTTCTTAACGAACTCGTCCGAGCGACGTAGACAAACAACGTGTGTACCAAATTTGGGCTAAATCGGACTTAAAATGCGGCCCTAGAGTGCACACACATACAGAGTGAGACAAAAGTCTGGAAACAGCTTAGTATTTCAAAAAGTACGAGTCTTATGAGATATGAATAAAAGCAGTTATCCACAACCATAAAAGAACCACTTTTTGGTGAGATTGAAATTTTTTACCGCCGTCTTGGATCCGCCATCTTGGAATGAACTTCATTTTTTTAAATGGGAAGGTGGTCATGTGATACACCATTTCGATGTAGAATTTCAAGCTAAAACCAACTCATCCAAAATCATATAGGATGGCGCGTAGTGAGACAGAGTACCTATCCCACCACACTTCCCCTCCTAAGTTTAGGCGGGGCATTGTACAGTCAACCCTAGTTATGTCGGCTTACAGTATTTACTTTATGTTATCGAGACATTTTAAATAAAACATGTACTAAACACGCTTAAAATACGATTTAAATTAAAGGATATTTTATAACTTATAAAGTAGTTTATTATAAATTTACTATAGATATAAGTAAATAGAAAAATAGTATATATTTACATTACATTAAATAATTTACTGTCCAACTCTTCAAGTAGTTTCTTATGAATTTAGTATAGACATAAAAAAAAACCAATATATTTACATTACATTAAATTATTAACTGCCCCGCTCTTCAATTCAGTTAATTATTATAAATTAACTATAGAATGATATAAGAAAAAGAAAAAAACAATATGTTTACATTAGACTATTACCTGATAATATTGGTTGCGCTTATTTGCAAGCGATTTGTGGACAAACCAAACATCTGACTGAAAAATGTTTGAAATAAAATATGTAGATCAACTAATTTTCTACAACTTTGCCGCTGGAAGTTTCTTTCTACCCTAAAAATATAAAAAGTTTACGCTTTACTACTTTTTCATGTCCCGATTTAAAAAATCGAAGTATTTGTTATTGTATAAATTCCGAACAATTACTAAACTGGAAGATATTTATACTGTTAGTTGCAACATATCACGCAGATTACAAATACATAAAATTTGTCCTATTTAAATAATCCTAGTACTGTGCAGAAGCTTGTAATTGAAAGCGCGTCCAATGCTAACAATTGCTCGGCGGCCCTCTAATCGATGGATTTGACACAGACTGTATTTTTCTTACAAAACGACAAAGACTGGTGTTGGAGGGAGGAGGGCATTACTGCTTCTGCGCAAACCACGCGCCATCCTAAATGCTACTACCTATACTACTCCCGACCTTAGGTCTTACCATAAGGGTTACTGCAATAGCTCATTTTTCCTATGTGAATTCGCTAAAAAGTCCTAGAATGACATGTAAAGTCCAAAACCCCTATAAAATATAGAGTGTTCCATAAGAAATTCGAAAGTTGGCCTCCTTATTGGAAAATATCGGTTATTAGCGAATTTCCATAGGAAAAATGAGCTATTGCAGTGGCTCTTATGGTAAGACCCAAAGTCGGGAGTAGCAAATGAGCACCGATCATGGTCACCAGAACAGTTTTTGAGGTGTCATTAAAAATCGTATATATATATATGTATATACGTGTTCGCACTCTAGCGGCCGCATTTTAAGTCCGATTTGGCGCAAATTTTGTACACATGTTGGTTGTCTATGTAGCTCGGACGAGTTCGTTAGCTAGAAAAATTAAAAAACCGGAAGCACGTTTTTCGACCGTAGTAACTATTTTTTAGATTTTTCCTATGAGTGTAAATGTTTTTTTAGAGTTTTTTCTACAAATATAAATGTAGGATGTTATTCCGCACATATTGGTTTTTTACGCGACCTTAAAGCTCGCTTCGTTCCCCCAAAATCGACCAAAACGTAAACTACCATAGAAGTATCCGGTTCAAACCCATGTAGTGGATCCTACCGTGGGGTTGGCGTGCGAAGCATGCAATGCATTGTGTATTGAAGATACTCCCAATACGGGGGTTGGCGTGCGAAGCACGCAATGCTTTGTGTGTTGAAGATCCTCCCAATATGCGGAATGGCGTGCGAAGTATTTTGCAGTATTCAGTACCGTCGTGAATAGTATTTCCCAAATTGTTGGTCGAAACCCTAAAACATTTTTCGGAAATTTGCTCAACTCACGTCAGCGGTTCAGCTGCGTGGTCGAATTATTTATAAACATTTTAAAATTAAATATTTTTCATTGTCTCAAGAAACAACGGACGGTTTCTTATTGAATGTTTGCTGTCAGATTTATAGTTTACAAGATACAATTTTGGTCTATTTAAAAAAACACCCAGTATGATTAAACACTGAATCTGTTCCGTCCTTTGTCTAATGGTTCCGCCCATGCTTGCTAACCAACCCCGACGGTGACCCAAGGCGAAGCAAATGCAAACAGACCATCATATACTCTGATATTTTCACGGCAATTTCGATTGAGCGGTGACCTATACATAGCTAATGTAAAACAGAGATCGAAATAGACTCGGTCATCCCCAATGATTAGAATTTCACCATTGATATTTTTAAATAATCAATAATCAACGTTTCAAACAAATTTTGATATTACCAACTAAGGGAAACAATATAATATGTAGCACCAGATGTTTGACATGTTTGCTTTAACCTTATTTAAAACAACTGTTAGTTGTGAAGAATAATTGCTTTATTATAAATTTGTCAAATTGGTTATAATTTAACGAGTTCACTGTAGGCCTAACCTAAAAATTATGTTTATTTCCGATCCAAACATCCAAAACAGCTGTTTTACTTGTAAACGCAACAACAGATGTTTGAAGTGAATTAAAATACAGTAAGCATTTTTCGTTTATTACTTTCTCACTATACTATAGTATAGAGAAAGTATAGTGATCGCAAAAAAAATCGATGTTGAGATTTTTGTGGAAATATCCGTTTTTGGACCCCCTGAGTCCAAAAAAGTGGTTTTTACAAAATGTCTTTCTGTATGTATGTCTGTATGTCTGTATGTATGTCTGTATGTATGTCTGTATGTATGTCTGTATGTATACAAAGCTAGAGAGAAAACTATACGATCGATTCCAACCAAATTTGCACCAGACATGTCAAGTAGGCCTGCATAGATGCACGAAAAAGGGTTTCGAACAATTTTGAAAAACAACCCAATTTTTGGCCGAAAAACCCCAAAATATCAGTTATAATTTTTTTATAAAAAAACGGCTCTAACGATTTTGATAAAATTTTGCTTATTTGTAGCCTTTAATGTGCCATACCATATGCAAAGAACCGTATCTTTCTAAAAATTATCGTTTAGCTAATAATAATAATAATAACTGATTTTTGGGGGTTTTTTGGCCATAAAGGAGGTTGTTTTTCAAAATTTTTCAAAACCTTTTTACGTGCTTCTATAAAGACGTGTTTGGTGCAAATTTGTTCGAAATCGATCAAATAGTTTTCTCTCTAGATAATAATAATAATAATATTTATTAGTTAATCTCCCTTTAATAAAAAATCTTCTACCCCACCCTACAAGTCACAGTGAATCTGTTTAATAATTTAAATATGTTTGTGAGAAAGTATGTGCCAGTTCCTGGTACCGTTTATTTTTGTCTGTGTTTGATTTTAGTTTGTTATATAACCTAAACAAGTGGTTGGTTTTAAAGAATAATATAAACTGATTCAAAATTTGCTAAATTGGTTGCTACTGTAACGAATGGAAATGCTTACACAAAAGTATTAGTTTGGTGTAGGCCTAACCTAAAAGTGTGATCAGCTTTTGATCCGGACCAGCTGTTTTATTTTAAATACGTAACAACAGATGTTTGAATCCTTATATATTATTTGTCAAAAGTGTTTTTTTTATAGCTAAGCGATATTACTTTTAATTCTTCATCAAAATTAATTATTCCAGCATCATTTTAAAGCTTATGTTCCCCGCTATTGACGAAAAATAAAAAAGCAGCTTAAAAGTGACGTTTTCATTACAAAACTGTATTAAACAATTTTTATATTATACTTTACACGGTTCCTAAAGAAAGGTGCCATATAAGAAAATTTTGTTTAACTAACATGACAGCTGTTAGTTAGATTGTTTAAATTCTATATACAAGTGCAATCAACCACACAAATCAATCAAATTTAACCAACGTAAATAAATAAACGTAATTTACTTAATTAAACCAACGCATTAAATCACGTAATTAGGCCTACACCTAACTTACGAAATATTCGCACGGGTGCGCTAGTTGAATTATAATACAGTAAAGATTATGCGTAGATTTTTGTTTGTGTTTGCTTTTAGTTACTAATATAATCTGAACAAGCGGTTGGTTGTAGAGAATAATAATTCGACCACGCAGCTGAACCGCTGACGTGAGTTGAGCAAATTTCCAAAATGTAGTTTATAGGCCTATGTTTTAGGGAGCCACGATGGCCGTGGTTGTTAAGGCGTCAAAGCTTTAACAATCGTCGTGGCAACCATCAATGGAAAGGTTCCGGGTTCAATTCCCATTGACCCCGAATAATCTCTAAATGGTTTCTTAACAGACATCGTTGGCTGTGGTTCGGATTCCACGTAAAACTGTAGGTCCCGTCTTCATTAGCCTTAAGTGCAAAGCAGCAGGACGTTAAAAAAAATGTTTTAAGGGTTTTAACCAACAAGTTGGAAAATAAGTCTATTCACGACGGTGCTGAATAGCTGCAAAATGCTTCGCACTCCATTCCGCATATTGGGAGTATTTTCAATATACAACGCATTGCGTGCTTCGCACGCTAACCCCGCGGTAGAATCCAACATGACTTTGAATCGGGTACTTTTATGGTATTTTACGTTTTGATCGATTTTGGGGGAGCCAAGCGAGCTATAAGGTAGGGTAAAAAAAAGAAAATGTGTAGAATTACATCCTACATTTATATTTTTAGAAAAAAATTTAAAAAAGTTGTTCTCGTAGGAAAAATCTCAAGAAATAGTTACTTCCGGTCAAGAAACGTGCTTCCGGTTTTTTGATTTTTTTGGCTAACGAACTCGTCCGAGCGACGTAGACAACCAACATGTGTACCAAATTTGGACCAAATCGGACTTAAAATGCGGCCGCTAGAGTGCGAACACATGTATATAATATTAGTATAGATAATTTTTAATGACACCCCAAAACGTGTTGTGAGGACCATGATCTTGCTACTCCCGACCTTGGGTCTTACCATAAGGGCCACTGCAATAGTTCATTTTTCCTATGAAAATTCGCTAATAAACTGGTTCTAAATTTTCTAAGTTGGTTTATATGGTGATGAATGTAAACAAACATTTGTTGCTGAGCTTTTTGATCGGAACAGTTGTTTTATCTGATGTAGTTCTGGGAGTGAACCACCGAATTTTCACTATTTTTACGCTTTAAAATTAACATTTTATCTATACATAATTAATTTGCTAGGGGTTATTTTGTGAGTAGAACTCCTTTTAGAGTTTTTAACCGATTTTGATGTTTTTGGTGTCATTTTACAGAGCTCACTCTGAAGTTGTGCTTCCCTTAAAATAAGCTCAATGTATGTTAAGGGCTTCGCCCCAGTGGCCCTCAAAGTTGCCATGTTAATCTTATGGAAGGTCAATCTTAAGGAAGAAGAAGAAAGATTTCTTTTGATTTTATCAGGGGCACAAAAAACAGCTGTTCGTATGAAAAGCTTAAAACAGCTGATTTTGATCAAAAACTGAATATAATTTTAGGTTAGGTAAATCAAGCAATAGCGAAGCATTGCCCGGTCCACTGGTGAACTTTTATTTTATAGTTGCGAACGGGAATGAATGCCCGCGACATTTAACGGTAATAGTCTGGAATACGAACGCAAACAGCTAAACGAATCGACGACCGTCGCTATTTAATTAAATCAAAAACAATTTCACTGCTTTTCAATATATAACTAAAATAATCCATCGATCCGGTAGAGTTATAAAATAAATGAAATTCAAAGTTTAAAGATAGGCCTAAGTAACATTTATGAAATACAAACTCATTGCGATCGTCACGGCATGAACGAATCATCATCACGAATTTATCTAATATTAATTTATACAATCAGCTGTATTTTATAAGTAACAAATAATTATTATTTTCGGCAATAGACAAACAGTATAAAAGCTAAATTATAGAATGACAAAGATAATAAGGAGTTATTCGGTATTTTCTCTATTTTATCCAAGTAATTATACCTTCAATATTAACTTTCATATTTTCATTAAAATTCTAAGAAACATATCAAAATTATAATTTAAAAGTCATTACATTTTTTTTTACATGCTCACTTATTCATTACTATTTAAAAAGAAAAAGAAATAGTGAAGAAAAAGAAATTTTCTCTTCAACAAATGAAGCCTAAAAAAAATTATTATTCTGGTGAAAATCGTTTTGAAAGGAACATTACATTTAAAACGGCGAATATTTGCCTATAAAAAAGAGGCCAGACTTAAAGGATCATAAGAAGAGATTTAATGAAGAATAAGTGTTAAAAAATATAAATATTTGACTTTCTCAACGAGAGATTTCTTTCTATATATATTTTTTATATATATAGATTTGTGTTGTAGTATACCGCAAGTGGTTTTTGCTCAACGTCAATTCTATGTCAGTCTGGACAAAGTCTCTTATCAAGGTAGATATCGTGAATTGTCATTGCCCCTCAAACAAATATTATCGGTAGAGAGTTCTGAAATACCCTGTACCTAACAATACGACCAGTCATGCATTCTCCGAATTTATTTTAATAAACACGATTTCAGCTGGCAAACTCATACGATACTTTCAGCCGTTTAGTTGGTAACACTGTCAGACAATACGACGTAGCACAGTGCATATATTGTATTAGAATTCTACACCTGACGTTTCCCAGCCACTCTGCTTAAATAGAACCCACTCAGATCGTACGACCTTATTCTGTAAAGTGTATTTGTCGATTGAATACAAATTACAATGTTGACGTACCTTCAAAACTGGAGCGTTTTCCCACATATGGATGACACTTTAAAGTGTTTTTTAAAACAAATACGGTATTGTCAAAATAAATACCAGTTTTTGCACTACGTTGATTTAATGTCAGTTAGGTCAAAGCCGCTTATATGTTTTTACTTTTTCTACCCTATACGTAGTATATGGAGAAAGTATTGTTTTCGTAAAACTGTTCGAATTTGAATTTTCAGTCGAATTATCTGTTTTGGTGCTCCCAGAACCCCCAAAAATTGTTTAGTGCAATTATCTGTGTTGGTGCTCCCTGAACCCAAAAATATTTTTAGTGGAATGTTTTGTTTTTGTGCTCCCTGAACCCAAAAAAGTGTTTTTAGAGTGGTGTCAGTCTGTCTGTATGTATACACGACCAGAGAGGACACTATTGGTACGATTTTCATGAAATTTGGTACGTAGGTACTAAACCCTAATATCTCCAGGCGTTTTATCATTTTTTTGAATTTTTAATTTTTAAGGGTAATTTACCACTAAAACCCATAAAAACGACATAAATGCAAATTTCTCAAAAACAGCTCTAACGATTTTGATCAAATTTTCAGTATTTATAGTGCTTAAGATGCCAAACAAAATGACACCACCCGCTCTTACCAAAACTTCGGCGTTTTATAATTATGGGGAAATGTTTAAAAATAAACAAGTTTGTGTTGTCAATCTAGCATCGCGGCAGCGGCCGCACGGGGTAGCACCACGATAGCGAGCACGGCCAGTAATTCAAAGGTCGCGCGATCGAATCCCGCCTGGGACAATAATCTTTTTATATGATTGACGTAGGTAGAATATTATTTTTTTGTTTTGTTCTAAAAAGTAGTAAATAAAATGATTAAAAACAATATTATTTTGACCACAGTAAGTTGGGAGAAAGTTTGTGTCAGTTAACTGATACCGTTTATTTTTGTTTGTTTCAGGTACGAATAAAAGACTTCTAGTGAATTGAATACACGTAAAAGTCTGTCAAATTAATAAACTGCTCCAAAGTTGATTATCCTTCTGCCAACAAGTTAAGCCTTCCACCGTATCCGCCCAATGTTTCTCCCACCCGGTTCTATTGGTATTACTAAAGTGTTGACTCATTTGTGCAATTAGGTAAGAGAAAAAGGTTTCAACAGTTAGCATTTATTCGATTCTTTTGAACTTAGACTCTAGGTACGTTTAAGAATAAAAACAACACCCTCTTACGTCTAATAATCATACGCGTTTCAACGACAAAGTCGTCATCTTCAGTGATACAACTAAGAACTATCTTAACCTAGGAATAATCTACTAATTTTGTCATTTTTTTGTTAACTAAGGGAAACCCCTGCGTGCTCCGCACGCCAACCCCGTTGGAACCTTCTATACACATAATCATGTTATGTTTTCTTTATAATAAAGGTGTGGGATTAATAATAACTTCAAAGCTAAGATGGTAAACAATGTTAAATGTTCAAATAATATTATTTCTATTTATACTAACGGCCGTTGGTTCTTGGTGAAATTCCATTATAAATAAATAAATGAAAACTTTTTGTAATGTTTCACAAATCTTTATTGAGCCGTGCCGACCTAGGTTTCGCCAGCTACGGCATTATCGAAAGCAATACTAAAGGAACAAGACAAAATCCAACACACAGCAGTTGGGTACAGGTAGGCCAGTTGGTACAGTTTTTCTAACCATTTAAAAACACATCATAACGTTTTAGACTTTAATTTAAATACAGATTTTTATGTACTTCATGTTAATTGCAAGGGTAATAAGTTAGATGCTTTGGAAATGTTAGAAATTAAGAGGTTAATTAATAAGGACGTAAGTTTAGTTTTAAACGAACAAATAGATTTAAGCAATTCGCCACTTCTACAACCGTTGTTTATTGACCAGTTCGATTCCTCCCCCATCCCTAACCTAACGGTATTTTGGCCTACCTGTACCCAACTGCTGTGTGTTGGATTTTTTCTTGTTCCTTTAGTCTTTAGGTTGCCTTCGATAATGCCGTAGCTGGCGAAACCTAGGTCGGCACGGCTCATTAAAGATTTGTGAAACATTACAAAAAGTTTTCATTTATTTATTTAATATTATTTCGTATATTTTATAACAGCAGTTATAATATATTTTAAAAGAACCAGCAAGGCTCATGTCTACACATTAATAAAAACCTAACCTAAAAGTTAGAAATACAAATAATTGCTTCAAAGTTTGAAATCCCCTGCTAGTGGAAATATTAAAGCAAACAGCTGATTATTGTATCAACAATAAACATATTTATTTATTATTTAGTATGGCGCTCTTATTGCAGTAAAATATTTAGTATGGTTTGTGTTGTTTTTACGTCTAACAATGACGTTGTTTTTCAAAAAGTATATAAAACACGCTTGTATTCGAATGAAACTTTGTGTCAAAATTTCAAAGCAATCGGTGAAGAACTTTCGTAGATTTAAGATTTTAAATAAACGAACATTTACATTTTTATTTATACAGATGTTGACTATTGACTATTTAAAATATTAATGGTGAAATTATAACGCATGCCGCAATTCAAATTATTTAGGAAGGTCGTGTCTATTTCGGTCTCTGTCTTTGCTATTGGTCGCTGTTGGTGAGCGAAGCGAGCCCCTAGTCTGAAATAAGTAAGTTGAAAAACAAGTTTACATAGTTACAAGCAGCCTAGTAGTTCAATCAATAATTATAATTGGATAAATCGATAAGGTATATGGAGAAAGTTTATTTTCAAATCCATTCAAAACATTTCTTGCAATAGTGAAGTTTCATCAAAATCGCACTCGTAGTTTTCGAGTTGAATCGTAATGATGCCACCAACTCTCCCCCTTGATAGATATCGAGGTTAAAGAGCCAATAAGCTCACGGTATAAGAGTTGAATATTGAACATTCACTCAAAGCTTGAAACATCCGTCGAACGTGCCTCCCATATAAACACAGCTTGGAGAAGAACCAGCAGTATACTATGTGTCATTTTATTGCTTCAAAGCTATTCGTTACAGGAAGCAACCAATATTTTTAATTCTATACACGTCTTGTGGTCACAAAGCCAAGCAAGTGCAGTTAGTTGGTCCTACTAACTGTGGTTCTTGTCACAACAGCCAGTCATAAGTATGCACCTACATCTCGTTCTAATAACCTTGCGCTTGACTCCTAATTATAAACTTAGACGACACGTTGCATCATAATGTACTATTTCAACAATTTTCCGCCCCCCGAGGCCAAGCGCCCTGGAGCGGCTGCTCCACTCGCTCCATGATCGCTACGCCACTGTGTGTTTGCATATGCTTCACCGCATGGCTAGTGAGCGAAGCGAACTGGTATCGGAGCCCACTTGTAAGATATAAACCATCATTATAAACCAAGTAGAATAAAATAATTTAACCTACATTTGTAATCATACGTATTGTTCTGTAGCGAAATTAAATTACTGTAATAATAAAAAATATACACTTTATTTCCTCTGACAATTCACTGCTTTATTTGATTAGTTTTCCTTTTGTAAAAGAATCCTATTCTATTGGAATACAGGAAGCAATATGAAATAAATTTGATGTACACAGATCAATAAATTCCTTTGTTAAAGCGCACAGTGTAGCTGCTAGCAATGGTTCCATACAATCAGGAATAGATTCTTCTTGGACCGTGACTACACAATAGCTTTTAGGACAGAGCTGTGGGTTTTGTATGAGGTGTTTTATTAGAACTGAAAAGAGGGACGTGGAGCGGGGGGTTGGGGAGAAGCGAAATATATAATTTCCTAACAATTTTGACTAGATATCCCAACTTATTGGGGGGGGGGGGGGTCTAGGATATACCCCCTGTAATGAGGAAGGTCCGGAGGCCGTCCCGTTGAAAGTGTTTGAAAAATTATGCTTATAAGCTATTTTGAGCACAACAATCTTAAAAAAAGGGTATTTATAAAAAGGAAATAATAAAACAACAGACCTTTTTATTGTTAAAAGACAAAATATTTATGTAAACAATAAATAATTCGACCACGCAGCTGAACCGCTGACGTGAGTTGAGCGAATTTTGAAAATTAAGTTTATATGTTTTAGGGCTATATGTTTTAGGGCTATATGTTTTAGGGCTATATGTTTTAGGGTTATATGTTTTAGGGCTATATGTTTTAGGCGAATCCTAAAACAAATACACTTAATTTTTGAAATTCGCTCAACTCTCTTCAGCGGTTCAGCTGTGAGGTCAAATTATTTTACTATTCTTTTTCTCGAAATTTCTATAATATTTAGTTTCAGATTTTTTTGTTTGTATTTATAATTAGCTTGACTTATTCTATCAGAATATAAGCACAATTTCCGAATACCTCTGGTCATACTCATCTACACAATATCAGCTGTCCTCTTGAGCTGTTCTTTGTACCAAAATCCCTAGTTTTGTCTCTAACATAAAATCACAAAGACAGAGCTTTGGTAATGAATATGCATGAACAGTCTTGAGCAGAATTTATCCTGGTTTACAGTGACGTCAGCTTGAACAAAGCAATGAGTGAGAGAGAGAGGGAACTACTTATTTATTTACAAGATGTTTGCGACTACATCACGCTTTGTCTAAAGGCTCCGAATATAATGGCTTACTGTTATACTGTACTTAGGAAGCATTTTGCTTTAAAGTTTAACCAGAAGAAAATCCTGCTCCACTCCACTCTTGCAATAATACTGTATTTAGTCATACAACCTTTATACCAGGTGTCTTAAAAGTCCCACCCCTCCCACTTTAACTTTTGTGTTTGTTAAAACAAACAAATATCCTTTGGGGAACGATACTAACTTAGCCCAAAGTATCTTTTGAAGGAATCGGAAATTTTGAGTGTCCCCTAAAAATGGGGGATTTTTGGGGCAACTCAAAATTTTTAAATGGGAAGTATTGTCATGTGATACATCATTTTAGAGGTATATTTAAGACTAAGAAAATGACATAAAGAAAATAAAAATCGGAACACCCAAACAAAATGGCGGCCCTAAACGTGTTGAAATAAATCGACATAAAGTTGCTAATATCTCGAAAATTAAGAGTTTTTAGAAAAAATTTTTTTATTTAATTTAAATTTAATTTAATTATTTAAATAAGAGTTTTCAAGAGAGAAAAAATGTTTATTTCAAAGTGCTTGACATAAAAAATTGCTTTTAAATCGATTTCGTAAATTTTATTTTTTACAAATTTTCCAATATGTAGGAGTCGACTTTAAATTTACGAAATCGATTTGGAAGCAATATTTTAGGTCAAGCATTTTGAAATAAACATTTTGTCTCCTAAAATTTTTTCTAAAAACTCTTCCTTTTCGAGATATTAGCAACTTTATGTCGATTTATTTCAACACTATTAGGGACGCCATTTTGTTTTGGGTGTTTCGATTTTTATTTTCTTTATGTCATTTTCCTAGTCTTAAATGTACCTTTAAAATGAGGTATCACATGACAATACTTCCGATTCAAAAATTTTGAGTTGCCCCAAAAATACCCCATTTTTAGGGGACACTCAAAATTTCCTATTCATTCAAAAGATACTTTGGGCTAAGTTGATACCTATTTGTTGATTTAGGTAAATTTCCAAAATGAAGTTTTTATGTTTTAGGGTTTCAACCAACTATTTGGGAAGTTAGTCTACTCGTGAAGGTGTTGAATAACTGTCCACGAGTAAGAAATATATTAGTATAATTAGTTTGCAACTCGGCATTGGGTCGCATTTACCGAGTTGTTCTTTAAAATCACGTCTGTTATTTCAAAGAGCTAGGTCTACGGTTCACAGAACTACTAGTAATTGGATTGTTGTTTTGTTTTGTGGCTTTTGCTGTAAATACAATTTCATATAGTTATGTATGTTACACACGTAAAATAAAAATATCTTATCTAAATCCAACGATATATGGTTTTTAATAATTGAGTCATAAATAACAGTCATAACTCAAATTTAGTGGTCGAATGTAGGGCTATTCATTAATATGACCA
>JAGFPH010002161.1:616-20928 GCA_018207615.1 Philaenus spumarius
TTAGGGTTTTAGGGGTTGTTTCAACCCTTAAACGCGAAATATTTTAAAATCCTTTCTTAGTGCGCCTCTAGGGCCTATGAGCAATGTGTGTACCAAATTTAACATTCCTAGGAGGTATGGTTTTCGAGATACTGTGATGAGTGAGTCAGTCAGTGGTATTTCAGCTTTATATATATAGATAAGGGGGTTGGCGTGCGAAGCACGCAATGAATTATGTATAGAAAATTCTCCCAATAAGGGGGTTGGCGTGAAATGCACTGTGCGTCGGCTGCTTCTCAAAGTGTTCAGTTTCAAACTCACATGTGCTTCCTTAGGAGTGAACGTGTTAAACAGAGATGTACCGGTTACTGATGTTTTTGGTCAGGTTAGTAGCGGTTTGCTCAAGTGCCGGCATTCGCGTCGGTATCTGTACTCTGCTTAAAAAATATAATTTTCTGAACGTCACCATTTCGTCTGCTATCTTGAATTATTTTAAAATGGAAAGTTGTATGACACGTAATTTTTCATGTCAAATTTAATAATTAAAGCAGCTTTTCAATATCTTCGTTTTCTAGTTTTTTTTAATATATTTTTTTAAACCGCCATAGCAATAAGTCTGGATAAGGCCCTCTTCACACTACGCAATTCCAAGTCGACGTGACCGATACCCGAGTATCGTCAATTTGAGTTGCTTGTGAGTTTGACCCACAGGTGATTTAGTATTACACACTGAGCATACTGTGAAGCTATCCGGTCTGCTCAGTCTGCTTTTAGCCGTGGTGAACCTCGTTCTAATAATCCTGATTCGGCTTCTAACCGAGTGTTTCATCATGTCAAGTGTAGGTTCGTCAAGTGATGATGATGATGTCATTATCGCCGATTATTATTATAAATATTATCGAAAAAGGAAAATCCGTTGCCTAAATCCAGAGAAAATTAATGACATTATAAAAAGTGTTTGTGTTCTCCATAAATACGTTAGGAAAAGAGAAGGTATTTAATACAACTTAAGGAAATATCCAAAAATAGTGTCACAGGTTTATCTTTACCAAATTCTACAATTATACATGGTAGATCTTATGCTAACGATATAAGAAATTACTCCTCAAGTGTCCCTTCCTTGGCAGTGGAACTTTTTTATTTAGAGAATTCACATTCACATTATACACCATATTTTTAATAAAATACAACTACAAAAAATAATAATAATAAAACAAACATGCGGCTATCCTCTATACGTGGCCCAGGTTATTGATTGATTTAATTTAGTTTATTTGTTTTTCTATTAATGGAATTGGTTTGTTTGTTTTTGTTTGTTCATGTGTTCAGCAAAAATTGAAAAACTTGAAAAATATTTAACCGATTTTAATAAAATTTGAACCACGTATAGAAAACATATCTATAATAATATTATTAAAAAATGAGATTGTTACAACAAATTTTAATACCTTTACTGATTAGGCCTATAAAAATTACTTTCCGATATCTTTATTCGGTGAAAAATTGTTTGTTCATGTCTTCAAGTAAAAATTGAATAACTTTAACAATATTTAACCGATTTTAATAAAATTTTAACCCCGTATAGAAAGCATATCTATAATAATAACATACAAAAATCATATTGTTACAACAAATTTTAATACCTTTACTGATTAGGCCTATAAAAATTACTATTTCAAATTCTACAAATAGTGAACAATAATAAGGCTCATTATTGGGTCTTGTTTAAGTTTTGGTTGAATGCTTATTTATCTTAAAAATTTATGAACGTAAATATTATTACTAAAACTTAAATCCATCATAAATATTTCTTCAAAAAATACAAAAACTTCAATATTTAGAAAAGTTGAAACTGTTAAAAAATGAATGAGTACAAATTCTATGTAGTCCAGCAGTCAGGTACTTTTACCTGGACACAATTCCAAAGTTAATGACATTTTGGGTTGTTATTTGGGGATGTATAAGGATGTAGTATACGAGTTTTCCACCTAAATTTCCTTGTGGAAATTTTAGGGGGGCCAAAAAACCGCGATTTTTTTTTTGACTTTTTTCGATTTTTTGCCTATAACTCAAAAATGACGCGTCTTACGAAAAAGTATGTCCTATAAAAAGTTAAAGAACATTAAATTTCCTTCAAGATTAACTGGTAAAAAATATTTTTCGGCCTAATAGTTAACGAGGTACAGCCCTCTAAAGTTAGGCAACAATTCTTAAAATGTACACATTCACTAAAAAATGCATGTCTTTGGCCCCAATCTTTCGATTCTCAACATATCAGTGTATATTATGTATACCCCTTACCTTTTACCACCCCACCCCTCCTTGACCCCCTTCCCGCCATTATTTATGGAGATATCCTAATAATATGCATTCTATAGGCCAAAAAGTAGTAAGTTTTTTAATCACAATACCAAACCATATCAAGAGTAAATTGAATCTGCTGACCAGTTCAAGAGTAAATTGAACTGTTCTCATTTAATTCGTCTGACCTCTTTTTCACTCTAACATTATCCCAATTAAGTAGTGTCAGGTAGTTATAGAACGAAATCGTTACTTACTATTTATATATTTAAACTTATGTACACGTATTCACATTGTAAACTAAAGGTAACTAGCTGACCCGTTCGAATATTTCGCAAGTTCGGAGTAGGCCTACGTTTACCTGATTTAACACGTTGATTTAATTCAGTTAATTAAGTTTATTTATTTACATTGGTTTATAAATAACAGTTTCCCTATACAATCTTACAGTGTAAACAATCTAACTAACAGCTGTCATGCTAGTTAAGCAGATGGTTAGTAGATGGCGCCTTTCATTAGGAACATACAGAGTATAATATAAAAGTTTTTTTAATCAATTTTTGTTATTAAAACATGAATTTTAAGCTGTTTGTCTATTTTTCCCGTGTAGTGGTTAAGGAAAGCTTTAAAATGATGCCTCATTCATGTAATTTGATGATGTATTAAGGAAGTTATGGCGTACCGACAAAAAAATAGTCTTGAGAAATAATATATGCGATAATATGCATATTAGATAAATGCTAATGGTCATCAATTAATTGTCAGTCTTGATTTTGTTGGGGCACACTGTCACCACTTTCACCCTCCGAGTCATCACTCGATCTACTACCTGCATTACTGATAACAATGTCAGCTCCATACTTTTTCTGTAGACGCCTCTTCACAGTTTTCACGTGTGGTCGAGAATCTTCAGGTATCTGATCGAGCAACTGGCGCATGGAAAACTGGCACTCATCACTATTCTCTTCACGAAACGAGAAAATATTCTCCATGGCTTGATCAAAGTAGGCAGTACTTACACGTCCAGGTCTCTTTTGCACACGTGCAGGAATATTGTAAAAATTTGTAATACAATGTAACTAAATCTGTGTTAAAACTCTTCAACAATGCAACACGTTCTCCTTTTTCTGCCCCCAATCGTCACCTAGCTCTCTTGCTTTTGACAAATCGTATCTGCTAGTCCTGGTAGTGTCACCTTTAGTATACAATTACGTCTTTCAGGATTTAACTTTAACTGTTTTATTTCTGTAATCTTCAGTAACTTGTTCATGGCACAGGAAATAGGCATTGTTGTAATCAAATGTTAGCTTACCTGACCGGGTTGGTTTGGGTTTAGCAGAAGCAATTTCCTCATCACGACGTAAAGAAACCAAAATCAATTTTTGAAGTGATAACTTCTAATGGCCCATTGGGCACTTTCGCTTGACTCTGTTTCTGAAATCTAGCGTCACGCAAACCTTTTGCGTAGACACAAGTCAGAGCGTGAAGAGGGAATAGGCGAAACTAGTATATATAGACAAGTAAGCGCGTGGAGAGGGAATAGACGAAGCATAGTATATAGTAAGAATGCGAAAAATAGTGACTATTATAATGTAAGCATTATTTATTTAGTGACTAATGATTTTGAATGAGGTATTAAATTAGTGTATGCACTCTACATAGAATTCTAAGACATTCAATATGTAAGGGATCATTATAATTATTACAATTACTATATTTGTGCGTTTTAAGTTTTGTAAAGAAGATTGATTTTTGTGTAACTGAAGTAAGTTTAGACAAAATTTTACATTTTGTACATTTTGACAAAGTAATATTTTACATCATTTTATTTTACTGTAAGTTAGGCCTATTATTACTCACTTAAATATAAAATTTAGCATTGTCCTGTCAGCTAATAGTATATATAGACAAATAAGACGGAATAGACGATAGGCCTACATAATATATTATAATACGTTATTATAATCCCTTACATATTGAACTATTCTTAAAATTCTATGTAGAGTGCATACACTAATACCTCATTCAAAATCATTAGTTACTAAATAAATACTGCTTACATTTTAATGATCACTATTTTCGCATACTTATAATAATTATAATATCATTACATAATAATATTATAATTATAATAATATTACTATATTATAATATTATAGTTATTATATTACAATTATGCAATTTCAAAATATGATATAATATTTTTTGACAATATATTGACTTGTGTAATTTGTTGACCTTCATTCTCCTCTAATTAATACTGATAAAAATATAAATCGGTCATAGAAGTTATCACTTCCAACGTGTGGTCTTAAGCACACCAATGTTTTTCATTGTTGTAACGTTTTCGACAAGCTGTATGTACTGTTACTTCTTCCATTGGTTCAAGTAACGAAAAACGGGAAGGGTAATGACCTTATTACCGTACCATGATGAAGGGCTCTACCTCGGTACCTATTTGGCCGAAAAAAATGTTTGACCAGTGAATTTTGAAGGAAAGTAATGCTCTTTACAATTTACTGGAAAAGTGTTTCGGTAGGACACGTAGTTTTCCAGTTATAGGCAATTATTTTCATAGGATTTTATTATAGGAGTTAATGGCCTATAGAATGCATTTCATTAGGTACATTTCCATACTAATGGTGGGGAAGGGGGTTAACTAGGGGTGGGGTGGTAAAAGGTAAGGGGTATACATAATATACACTGATATGTTGAAAATCGAAAGATAGGGGCCAAAGACATGCATTTTTTAGTGAATGTGTACATTTTAAGAAATTTTGCCTAATTTTAGAGGGCTGTACCTCAGTAACTATTAGGCCGAAAAATATTTTTGACCAGTGAATCTTGAAGGAAATTTAATGTTCTTTAACTTTTTAAAGGACATACTTTTTCGTAAGAAGCGTAATTTTTGAGTTATAGGCAAAAAATAAAAAAAAGTCCGAAAAAATCGCGGTTTTTTGGCCCTCCTAAAATTTCCACAAGGAAATTTAGGTGGAAAACTCGTATACTACATCTTAATACGTCCCCAAATAACACCCCAAAATTTCATTAACTTTGGAATTGTGTCCAGGTACCCCCCAAAATTTTTACCTGACTGCTGGACTAATGTAAAAACAAATTGAAATAAAGTTATTGCACTAAATTGATATGTCCATCTCCTTCCCAACTTCCACCCAAGCCTTCTCCACGAGGTCCTTCCTTGAATATTGAGGTAAATTGTAATTGTATTGTTCGGATAGCTTTTCAACTTCAACCACACACTTTAAGTTGAACGCGTGTTCACCCGCCATTTCGCACATTTAACAAGAGACTCAAGAAGCCCAACTGACGGGCGACCTTCCTGGCAGGTAGCGTGAGACTGGTACAAATAGTGCCAATTAGGATGGAGTGCGAAGAGGGGATGTGCAAGACTCCTACGCTGGCTTCCACATTTCCCCTCTCGCGGCGGAGTACAGTCAGAGCCGCCTGCCCTACCTAATTCATGTCTGCTATGTAGTCGTGTTGATTATATATTAACACTTTTTGGCAGTGACTGTACTGAAGACTCACACTCGAGTAGGAGAGGGTAAGACGTTACAGCGCATGCTCAAGTGACGCTTCACGCTACTTGGCACTACCTGTAGAATACTTGTAGGATACGCATCTCTTGGGAGTGGCGTAGTTTGTGTCTCACCATTACTTAACATTGGAAGTGATTTCCAAGATACTCGAGTACCCTCCGCGTCGACTTGGAATTGCGTAGTGTGAAGAGGGCCTAAAGTGTGTCGTTAAATCAATATGCTAATGTTTTACATTTAGTTTTAAAGCGTTAATTTAAGAGTTTGCTATTACAAAAATAGAGTTCATCCATACTGTTCTCGAAACATAATTTATTTTATTTCGTTCTTATTGGGTTTGGCACATTAAATTTTACAGTTTACAGAACAATTAATTATAAAGATTTAGTGTAGTATTTTGTAATCTAGATTAGACTATAATAAAATTAATATTAATTACAAAATAGTATACCTGTAAATATATATACACACTAGAAGGCTCCTACCTCTGCCCTCGATTCGTTCACCAACCCAAACGGTGAAGCAAGTGAAACAGATCATTGCATACTATGATATTTCACGGGAATGGCGATTGCTTAAGGATCTGCTGTAGTGGCGGCCATCTTGAATTTGTATCCCATAAGTGCAATGTTAAATTTCAAACCATTTATTTCGTTAATTTTGTATCATAAAATTGTTGGCAAGGTCTCATTTTAAGGACAGTCGCAATGCGCATCCGTTTTGCGTTTTACATTTTTTCAAACTGTTTTAATCTGGCACGTAATTCACATTTTTGAAGTACCAAGTTTTAACTTTTTTCTTTACACAATACAAAATGTATAATTAAAATCGAAACGCAAGCCGGATACGCAATTTTATAAAGAATATTAATTTTTTTCAACATTCAATTACAAAAGATTGATTTATAAAATGGTTTGAAATGAGGCAATGTCAAAGCGCTCAGCTGCAAGAAATTGCACTGTTTAGATAGGGCTATAGAGAAAAGCGTTGCTTTCTCGTTTACTAGAGCAGACCCTTAAGACTGAAATTTATATATAGAAGGGATGTAATTTTCAAGTTATAAAATACGACCAAAATGTGATACGGCAAAGCAGTATTTCAAACTGGTCAAATAGACCTAGTAAAGAATAAAGTTAGTTGGCAACATTTTAATAGTAATAAATTATGTTGGAATTTAGATATAATAAGATTTTATCATAGTTGTTGTTTGCTATTACCTAAACTAAAGCTGTAGGTTGAGAAGAAATAATTGTCCGGTTCTAAATTCACCAATTTGGTTGCTACGGTAATAAATATAAATGCTTTGAAGAAAAATTTGTTGGTTCAGTATTGGCCTAACCTAAAATTGTGTTTTAAGTTTATGATCCAAATAAGCAGTTTTATTTGTAATATGCGATAACACATGTTTGAATCGTAATACAGTAAGCCTTTTTGTTTGTGTTCGTTTTTGTTTTGTCAACCTAACCTAAAAGAAAAGTTGTAAAAAAACAGATTATAAATTCGGTTCAATTTCGACAACCATTATTTATATACGTTTGCTATCATGGTTCCAACGTAAACTATAATGTGCTACTGAACCAGTTCAACTGATCGATGATGGTTTGGTGGGAATTTTCCGGCGTGACGTAACTACGGTCGCATCCAAAGGCGCAGTAGGGTGTACATGCGACTCCCATATTCTCAATGCCCCGCAACGCATATGCGTTTGTCGTGTTATACCTGAAGAAACAGAAGGCTGCGTCTAGTTGAGTCTCAGTTGCGACTAGACGCAGTAATGTGTCTTCCATAAACTCCAATACTTCTCAACTAGAAAGTCGCAGACGCATAGTGTGTGCAGGCCCTTAGAGTGAACGGTCTGGTTCACCAGTTATACAGTTACACAAGGCCTAACGACACACTGTGTTTATATATATACTAGCTGACCCGTACGGCGTTGCCCGTGGTGGTTGGTATTTTCAGTCTTTTTAACGTAATTGTATTCTTTTTAAGTGTTCAGTCAGTGAGTGGTATTTGGCTTATATATATATAGATACTAGCCGACCCGTACGGCGTTGCCCGTGGTGGTTGGTATTTTTAGTCTTTTTAACGTAATTGTATTCTTTTAAGTGTTCAGTCAGTGAGTGGTATTTGGCTTATATATATATATAGATCTTAAATAATAAAAGCACTATTGTCATAAAACATAAAAGATATAAAATTATGATTTTAGTAACTTTGATCCCCCCAAACCCCTCCTAAAGTTTCAAAATGTTTCATACCCTTTCTCAGTGAGCATCTATGGCCCTAGAGGAAGCTACATGAAGCTACATACCAAATTTCATTCCAATCCGTTCGGTAGTTTTGAAAATTTCGAATTTTTTCAAACCAATTTCTTAGTGAGCACCTATGGCCCTAGAGGAAGCTGCATACCAAATTTCATTCCAATCCGTTCGGTAGTTTTGAAGAAATCGTGATTTAATAAATTTGATCCCTCCAAACCCCCCTAAAATTTCCAATTTTTTAAAACCCTTTTTTATTGAACACTTATGGCCCTAGAGGAAGCTACATACCAAATTTCCTTCCAATCTGTTCGGTAGTTTTGGAGAAATCGTGATTTAGTCATTTTTACCCCCCAAACCCCCCTAAAATTTCCAATTTTTTCAAACCATTTCTTAGTGAGCACCTATGGCCCTAGAGGAAGCTACATACCAAATTTAATTCCAATCCGTTCGGTAGTTTTTGAGAAATCGTGATGAGTGAGTCAGTGAGTGAGTGAGCGAGAGGTATTTCAGTTATATATATATAGATATATAGTTGTATTGATTCATATTTGTACAGTAATAAATATAGAGTGTAAATAGGAGATTGTCGCTTAGTGCGTCTTCTTAAAACAGAAGGGACTGTGAGAAATTTGTTTGAGTCACAAAAACCCTGATTGTGCAACTACCCATATTTATACGTTGTAAAATATAAAATTCTGCTCGTTTCAACTGTTGTACCGATATTAATTAAATTGTTGTATTCTTTGTGGTGAAGTTACGGATATAAATCAATTTACGATAAACCACTGTCCAACTTGCAGAACATGATTTCTATTTCAGATAATCGCAAGGAAGAAGGAAATTTTAAGAAATAAAAAACCAACAGAAGAAAAGGAACCAGAAAATGATGCATATGGTAATGTATAATTTACAACGACTAACAATATCCCTTACTAAATGTTAGGTAAGAAGACACAAAATAATTAATTATATAACGCTAATGTAATATTAAGGGTCGGCTCTAGTAAAACAGAAAGTAACCTGCGACTCCAGCGTAGTGGCGGTAGGTTACGCGGACATTGCTCATCCTAAATCCATTTAAAACCCGAAATTGTTCAAATAGCATTTTCAAAAAAATACCAAACTCTTGGGGACAAAATTCTTCATCCGAATGGCTTGATAATTTTTCGCTATAATTAATAGTTACATCGTAAAAAAATATTTAAAGTCACCTTATAGCGGCGGTAGGTTACACGGACATTGCTCAGCCTAAATCCATTTAAAACCCGCAATTGTTCAAATAGCGTTTTCAAAAAAATACCAAACTCTTGGGGACGAAATTCTTCATGCAAATGGCTTGGTACTTTTTCCCCATAACTAATAGTGACAACATAAAAAATTATTAAAAATTAATTTTTTAAATTGTTAATAAATATTAAACAAAACGTTTTTCTTAATTTTGGAAAAGCCATTTGCATGCGTATTGGCCATAGCTTTAAAATGACATATCGTTCATAATTATCCGATCAAAAATAAAGGAAAAATATGGATTTTAATTTAACATTGGTCTTATGGAGTGTCAACCAACATGGCCGACAGCTAGAGCCGACCCTTAACTAAACTCTGAAGTACATTTGGTAACTAATTAACCAAAACGGAGTGTGACAATCTAAAACTAACACATTTTGTCAAATATAAACTTGTAGCTTACTCTCTCTCTCCCATTCTTGAGAAATGTGGCATTTATAATTTTTAGGCAGAAACTTAGTGTTCTGAGTGTAAACTGTATATGTGTCAAAGAAAGCAATAGAGATTATTGATATGGTAAGAGCACAAACTATATAATTATTATAAATAACTGTATTTACGAGATGTTCTAAAAGTATGAGATCCCTTCCGTAACTTTTAGACAACGAAAAGTAGAAAAATGCAAATTTGGGGATGTGTTTGAATGATTAGTATAAAGTTTTGCACATTTTAAAGACCTCCCTCTCCCTCCGGAGTGATTCTGTTTGAGGCAACTCGAAATTTTAAATGTAAACATAAGGCTTGTGGCACCAGCATTTTCCCCTAAAAATATTGCAAATATCGCAATTTATAATAGTTTATAACGGAAAGTGGTCTTGTATTTAAAGGATAAGAAAATTGACTTTGAAATGCCTTTAGATTAATAGTTCCCACTTTCGCAACTATTCATCACCAACTCTTCCCTCCAAGTTAGAAAATAAATAGTTTTTTGTTTAGTTGGAACATTAATAATGTTGATAACATAACCGCCATTTTTGGTAGGGTTATCGTACCTTTCTTGGCTTGGTATCAAATATTTGTGTACGAAAAAAGTGATGTGTCGTAAGCGGTATGTTGACATTTAAATTTTCGCTGCCAATTACAAGAGGTGGTCTTGAAAGATAGCAAAAGTAATTACTAATCATAAAAAGACATTTAAAAATTTTAATTTTTCTACTTTCCATTATCTAAAAGTTACGAAAGGGGTCCAATACTTTTGGAGCACCTGGTATATTAACTAAACTAATCTAACTCAACCTGAAAATATTGGAAACATTTTCTGATTAACGTGACAATTGGGTAAATAATTGGTATTTAACCTAAAAATTTGAAAAAGTTTAAGGTTAAACATTTTGGGGGCCTAACAATTGTGTCAATATTGGTTTAACGCCAAAACATTTCAATATAACTTCATTCTGATAATTATTAATAACTAAGATTACTAGTGAACTATTGAAGATTATTGAAGTTCCATCAACCAAAGTACTTTTGAAAAGTACACGAGTGGGGATACTCATAGCCAAATAATTTAGTTTACAATTTAAAAACAACGAAGTTTAGAAGTATTTACCCAAAATAAAACCTTACAATAAATCTTCTTTTTTTTGCAGGTAAAAGGAAGCTGGTATTTTTGGATTACTTATTGAAATACCAAGCAGAGGGAGAAAATAACTTAAGCGACACAGATATTGAGGATGAAGTAAAATCATTTATGTTAGCGGTAAACACATTTTATATATTTCTTTTGTAGTCTTCAGAATAATAGTTCAGAAAATGCCCGATCTGTCACAAGTATTTAGAGTAGAAATTTGCAAAATTGTTCAATAAAACTGCTCGTGGAATTCAATCAAACATAACGTTAAAACTGTACCAATTTCTTATGTTTTGTGATGAGTAATCTAGGAAAGTTTAATTCAATTATAAAATTGTGAATTACCAGATTTGTTCTACCGGAAGTAACTGATTTAATTGCGCGCAATCAGTAAAGGCTTTTGTTACATTCTACTAATTTATAAAAGTAAAAACAAAATAAAGAACAAAATTCTCACAAAAAATACGTTTATTTGTCAAACGCGTTTCAACGACAAAGTCGTCCTCTTCAGCCTCACAGAGAGGATATACATTTTTTGTAGCAAATCACTTTGTTTCCTTAGTTATAATTGAATTGTAGCTCTTGTGTAACAGAAGATGACGCGTTTGACAAATAAACGTGATTTTGTGAGAATTATGTTCTCTATTTTACTTTACTTTTAGAAATAATATTTCTCACAAGTCAGGCTCAATTGTATTTACATTAAACTAAGACAAACTTAGTAGGATTAAGATTTTCTTAGAGGCCTAAGACAAAATTAGTAGGCCTAAAACTTACAGAGGCATAAGACCTACTTAGAAGGACTAAGACTTATTTAGTAGGAATAAGACAAACTTAGTAGGCCTAAGACAAACATAGTAGGCCTAAGGCTTACTTAGAGACCTAATACAAACTTAGTAGGCCTAAGACTTACTTAGAGGCCTAAGACTTACTTAGTAGGCCTAAGACAAACTCAGTCGGCCTAAAACTTACAGAGGCCTAAGACCTACTTAGGACTAAGACTTACTTAGTAGGCGTAAAACTTACAGAGGCCTAAGACCTACTTAGGACTAAGACTTATTTAGTAGGCCTAAGACAAACTTAGTAGGTCTAAGACAAACTTATTAGGATTAAGACAAACATAGTAGGTCTAAGACTTACTTAGAGGCCTAAGACTTACTTAGTATTCCTAAGACAAACTTTGTAGGCCTAAAACTTACAGAGACCTAAGACCTACTTAGGACTAAGACTTACTTAGTAGGCATAAAACTTACAGAGGCCTAAGACATACTTAGCAGGACTAAGACTTACTTAGTAGGCCTAAGACAAACGTAGTAGGTCTAAGAAAAACTTAGTAGGTCTAAGACAATCTTATTAGGCCTAAGACAAACATAGTAGGCCTAAGACACTTAGAGGCCTAAGATTTACTTAGTAGGCCTGAGACAAACTTAGTAGACCTAATACTTACTTAGAGGCCTAAGATTTACTTAGTAGGCCTGAGACAAACTTCGTAGGCCTAAGACTTACTTAGAGGTCTCTCGATACAATTTAATTTTCTGTACACATTTTTTTCCAACAATTTTCGGCATCCTTAAATACACATTGGTTATATGCATAATTTAAAGTTTTCTTATATTTTGTATTGGTAACACATAAAATTCTCCTATATTTTTTAACATTATGTTGTATTTTTAAGTGATGAAGATGTTTAAATTTAAATTTCAGGGATATGAAACCACAGTCGCTTCTCTAGGATGGATAGCATATGAGTTGAGCCATCGTTTTGATGTTCAGGTTTGTATTGAACTAAAGTACATATTTTGTACCTGTAAAATATTTATGTGAACGTCTAGAGGTATGATGTAGCGGAGCTAGTCTATACTAATATTGCTAGGGAAACCCATGCGTACTCCGTACGCCATTCCCGTTTTAACTTTCTATACACATAATCATGTTATGTTTTCTTTATATAATAAAGGTGTAGGATGAATAATATCCCCAAAGCTAAGATGGTAAATAATTTTAAATGTTCAAATCATATTATTTCGAATATTTTATAACAGCAGTTATAATAAAGGTCAAAAGAACTAGATCTTTAGTAAAAACATAAATTAAAAGGTAGAAAGTTGCTTCAAAGTTTGAAATCAGCTTTTAATGGAAATCAGATGTTTTATCTGTTATTTTATTCAATTGGTTGCTATGGTAATTAATGTCAATACATTCAAGAAATGTTACGGTTCATCAATCTAGGTTTAACCTAAGAAATTGTTCCGACTAAATTTACAAATATTGAAATAAAAGTTGTTTTTATCAAAATGAATTTATAGCCTATGGTACGCAGAAATAGTGCAGTTTTTTATTGGTAAAACTATTTTTCAATCGGTTCAGTAGTTCCAGAGATTACATCCTGCATAAATTTTATAGATAAAGAGGTAAACATTATTTGTTTGTTTGTATGTATTGGGTAATCTCTGGGACTACGAAAGCGATTGAAGAAATAGCTTTACTAATAAAAAGCTTCACTATCCCTGACTAACATAGGCTAGAATTAATTTTGATAAAGACATTTTTTATTTCAATATTTGTAAATTTAGTCGGAAAAACTTCTTAGGTCAGGCCTAGACTGATAAACCGACACTTACTTCTTGAATGTATTTGCAATCATTACCATATCAACCAATTGAATAAAATAGCAGATAAACAGCTGTTTGCTTTAATATTTCCATTAACACCTGATTTCAAACTTTTTTGAAGCATTTATTTTTATTTCTAACTTTTAGGTTATTATTTTATTAAAGTGTACACATGAGCCTTGCTGGTACTTTTAATATTTATTATAACTGGTATTATAAAATATACGAAATAATTTGATTTGAACATTTACCATTATTTACCCTCTTAGCTTTGGGGTTATCATTAATCCTACACCTTTATTATAAAGAAAACATAACTTGATTATGTGTATAGAAGTTCCAACGAGTTGGCGTGCGGTGCACGCAAGGGTTTCTCCTAGGAAACGGATAAGTTCAGAACTTTGGTTTCATCCGAAACGCCGCTATTGGGAAGTTAAAGTTCTTACGGAAAAATAATGTTTGATTTTTCTATTTAATAAGACAATTTACAAAGTGGAAGGGTTGTTTATAATAATTGTGTAATGCAAACACATTTACTCGGTATTGTACAAAAATGGCAAATTCAAACGTTCATATTTACTATTTTATATTTTGATTTACTATATTTTTTTATTGGTTAACAGAATTATTTAAAAACTAAAAATGGGTGCATATATTTGAGTTTTTTCTTTCAGGAACAAATCGTGCAAGAAATAAAAGAAGTATTTGGTTCGCTGGACGATAAACCTTTCGCGTACAACGACCTTCAAAAACTTAAGTATCTTGAAAGGGTTATCAAAGAATGCTTGAGGCTACATACTTCTATTCCTTGTATTATCCGAAAACTCACAGAGGAGGTAGAACTACCAAGTAAATATAAATATCAAATTTATGTATTTCTAATTCCCTCTGTAGTACAGTCGCTTCCATTCGTTGATTAGGGTAATTGGCGAAGTAATATTTAGACATTAACAGTTCGCTCTGCACTTGTGCGAGAAAACAAATAAGTTAAGACATGTAAATTTAATAAACACATCAATTTCACACGAAAACATCTAAGCATACATTTTTCTTATCCTAGTGTCTCAATGGGCAAATTTCTCGAGAAATTTCAATCGTAAATATAGATCTTGTGTTGCAACTAAACACATTTTCTTTTCCATTATGGTTACTACAAAACAAATACATCATTTTTATTTAATACAAAACAAATACTTTATTTTTATTTACTACAAAACAAACTCTTAATTTTCAGTTACTACAAAACACATTCTTCATTTTTTGTTACTACAAAACAAATACTTCATTTTTGGTTACTACAAAACAAACACTTCCTTTTTAGTTACTACAAAATAAATCATTCATTGTTAGTTATTACAAAATCCTTAATTTTAAGTTACTACAAAACAAACACTTATTTTTTATTTACTACAAAACAAATATTTCATTTTTAGTTTCTACAAAAAAAAACACTTATTTTTTAGTTGCTACAAAACAAACACTTCATTTTTAGTTACTCCAAAATAAATACTTCATTTTAAATTACTACATGTTTTGTAATTTTTATGCATAATTTTTAGTTGCTACAAAAAAGTCCTTAATTTTCAGTTATGACAAAAAATGTTTAATATTTAGTTACTACAAAAACAAACACTTCATTTTTAGTTACTACAAAATAAATATTTCATTTTAGTTACTACAAAATAAATGCTTCATTTTTAGTTGCTACAAAATAAATATTTCATTTTAGTTACTACAAATTAAATGCTTCATTTTTAGTTGCTACAAAACAAACACTTCATTTTTAGTTACTACAAAAACAAACACTACATTTTTAGTTACTGCAAAACAAACAATAATTTTTAAGTAACTTCAAAACAAACATTTCAATTTTATTTACTTCAAAGTGAATGCTTCGTTTTTAGTTACTACAAAACAAATTTGGATTATTTTATTAATTTAAACTGTAATAAGTCAAAAGTGTTTTATCATACAAATATTTTTTCTCGTCTCCAGAAATATTAACTTTATTTACACTTTTATTTGAGTTTTAATGCTCCTCAACTATTCTTATTGAATATTGCAATTTTGTATGTATCATCAACGGGTTCCTTTACGAGATGAATGCGATTAATGTGTTATCTCTCGTAAATAAAACTTCACAGATTTTTATTTAAACAATAAGGAAGTATTTATTTATTTAACACAAAAATGTATTAATAGGTGTGGATAACAAGTTGTTGAATTGTTTTAGGTGGTTATACACTTCCAAAAGGAAGTTCATCTATAATAGCTTTCAGTTTGCTCCACATGGACCCAGAACTATTCCCAAATCCTACAAAATTCGATCCAGATAATTTTCTTCCGCAAAGGGTTGCAGAGAGACACCCATATTCATATTGTCTATTTAGCGCTGGACCAAGAAACTGCATAGGTGGGTTTAACAAAACATTTTTATGTATTTTTAATTAAAACAAATAAATTAATTACCTTATGCATTTTAACACCAACCTAAGCCACCAAAAATCACAGCGGGTCAGATATGTGAAAAATGTGTGATGTTCTGCAACACACGATATATATATATACAAAATTCTGTTAACTTAACTAAGTACTTAGCCGAATTGGCATGAGGAACCTGTTTAGAATGTATTGTAATTGGAATACGATGCTCGTTCTTACTATTTGTAAAGTTAAAATTGACTGATTTCTCTTCATTAATACTGATGTGCCATTTTGTAGTTCATATACACACCTCATCAGCGGCCCTCTGGAGTTTAATTACAGCTTCTTCGGTTTTCTTATCAGTCACTAAAATTGCAGTATCAACAGCAAATGTACCTATGATTGTATCATCTGGTGTAGCAATATCTTGTGTACAATAAGTACAGGATAGGTCCCAACACACTACCCTGTGGAACCCCAGCATATATTTTCTTCAGTCCTGAGTATTCGGCTTCATATTTCACTTGAAAGTGTCTATCAGATAAATACGACTTCAATATTGTGTAGTACTGCTTTGGTAAATCTCTTTGCAATTTCCACACAAGTCCCTCATGCCATACCCTGTCAAACGCCTTTGCTACATCCAAGAAGATACTTCTTGCACATGTTTCATTTTTCTCAAGCGCATTCTCTACTACATTTGTGATCCTACGGACTTGATCTATTGTAGCATGGCTACGCCTAAATCCAAATTGATGGTCAGGAATAAGATTTCTGTCCTCAATGATGGGCATGAGTCTCTTTAACAATAGTTTCTATGAGATTATTGGTAGTAGCGAAATTGGTCTGTATGATTTCTTGTCAGTAGGTTGTTTGTCAGGTTTTAGTATCATAATGACTTCAGCTACCTTCCACTGAAGAGGAACATACTTAATCCTCAAACACGAATTGATTAAATATGGCAACTTCCTAAGTCCTTTTTCTGGTAGGGCTTTTACTATTTGGCTAGTAATCAAGTCATACCCTGGGGCTTTTCTTTGAGTTTAAATTAGTTTTGATTTCCTTTTTTAGCTCCTGAAGTGTCACTGGAGTTATTTTTACATCATTATGCTTTTCAATTGGAGGTATGCTTTCTTCCTCTGTTTGTCTTGGTAGGGGTTGAAACGTTTCCTCTAAGTATTCCGCGAAGATGTTTGCTTTTTGCTGGCTACTTCTAGCCCATGTACCATCTGCATTTGTAATTGGACGAACCTGTACTATAGGTCTTTTAATTCCTTTTGTTGCCTTCCAAAGGAAATGCTCTCCTTTTTTATGAGTGGATAGACTATCTAAGAATCTATTAATTGATTCATTCTTCAGTTCACTAATATAGGATTTTATTTTTTTACACAATGTATTTAGCCTTGTTTTTGTCTCCGTGTCTCGATTCATTTGCCAGTCTTTCCTTGGCTTCCTTTTTTCCTTAATTAGTTCCCTTAGTGTAACTGGATAGTTAATTTGTCTATTCCATTAACAGGTGTACAGGTATACACTTCCACGCAGCACGTTCAATGACTTCGTTAAACATATCAAGCTCTTCTTCCAATTGAAATACATTTTTAATGGGTACAATCACGTTTAAGATTTCTTCCAACAGGTCTCCAAACAAGGTCCAATCAGTTTTAGCATTTGTTAGTTTGGGGGTAGTTGTCTTGTTTGAAATTATGAGTTCACTAATTGTCAATATAACATTACTGGAGAGTGGTCCGAAGAAAGCCTCTCATTATTTTCAACTTGAATGTATTTTTCTGAAATTTCTCTGGTTATGAAAAAATCTATAATATCTGGAATCTTATTTATGTCTGCCGGCCAGTAGATAGGTCTACCCCCAGAATGAAAGCCACATGCTAGAGCTGTTCCTGCCTCAAGCAGTTCTTTCCCTTTTGGGTTATTTAATATTAATCCCCAATTTAAATTCTTAGCGTTTAAGTCTCCTCCAATAATAAACATTCTTCCAATATTTTCAAACCTCTGCTTGAACTCTTCACATTTTATGTTGTTTTGGGGGACAGTAGATGGCACCAACATTATATTCTTTGTAATTATTAGTTTGAGTCCGGACAACGATATCCTGAAAGAATTTTTCTTCAGTCCTTAGAACCTCGTAGTGCTATAGATTATCTTTAATAATTAATACAGCCCCTCCTCTAGCTCTATATGCTGGGTGAACAGCAGAATACCAGTTATAGCCACGTATATGGACATATGGGGACTTTGTAAAATGGCTTTCGGATATTAAACATAATATATCTATTTTTTCCATATAGAGAAATATTTCTATTTCTTGAATGTGCTGCATTAGACCATTTGAGTTCCATGTTGCTATTCTGAGAGTTTTATTCATGCCTAAAGTAGCTGTTAATATCTACGAGGTTTGTGACTACCTCCTAAACTTTTCTACCGTTAGAGTCTTAGCGCTTTTCTATAGTCTCCAACCTCCTTAATACCTTTTCTAATAGTAGATTGTTTTCTGCTATGTCTCCCCCCCTTACCAGGTCTAGCCTGAACCACATGGGAGAAGGTACTTCTAATTTTATCTTGTTTTTGTATCATGGGCTTTGGAGTCAACCTTTTCTCCTCTTCTTTTCCCTTTCTTTGCTGAGGGATACTTGCTTTGTTTCTAATTTTTTCCAACTCCTTTGTGACTTCGCACCCTCGATAGTTGGCAGGGTGATTTCCTCCACAGTTAACACATTTTGGTGGAATATCTGTATTTGTTGTGCACTGAGAAGTAGAATCTTTACCTGTACATTTCACACATCTAGGTTCTCTATGTCTGTATTTTGTTGTGTGATTAAAGCCTTGACAATTTTTACATTGTGGTATTAAATTTGTAGTTCTTCTTAATGGCTCACAATCTTCACCCTCAAATGAAGAAGCGATTTGATGTTATAAATGTATCCTACTTCTTCTCTATTATTAAACGTGAGCATGTATAACGGGAGTCCTCTTTTGCAGATTGATTCATTCCCGTCTTTATCAGTTTTCTTCTCTTTTTTGATAATGTTGACAGCATAAATTATTTTTAGTTCAGCTTTATTGGTTATATTATCTATTATCTCTTATTTAGTACAGGATGGGTGTAAACCCGTAGCCATTACCTTAATTGGCCTGTCTTGTTTGTCTTCATATGTAAACCATTGGAAGACCCCTTCATTTAACTTAGTTGAAAGAGCACTATATGCATCAGAATCCTTTGTATTAATTTTCCACGCGTCATTGATTAGGGAAGCTAACTTGGTCATTTTATCCAAGTTCACTAGCGCTCTCACTGTTGCGAAGTCCTTTATGCCAACAACATTTATCGGTGGAGGCGGTTTTTCTTTAGGAGCCTTTACCGGTTTATGATCAGGTTTTCTGACATTTTTAGCATCTTCGGTTGCTTCAACTTCAGGTGAACTTTCTGCTTTCCTAGTTTTCATTCCTCTTACGGGTTTCTTCCTTCTTATCCAATCCGTTTCCTTAGTTCTTCCTCATCAGTATGATACTCGTCAGTGTTGTATTTTAGCAAGATTTCGGCCCCTTTCCTCGTACTTGACAACTGAAAGGTTTTTAGCTTGTTATTTTCCAATCTCAGGCTTAATACTTCTTCCTTCTGCTGTGTTATTAGCTGCTCTACTTCGTTAAGTCTTTCCATGAGTTCCTTATTTTCTTCTTCTAGTTTGCAGGTACTCACTGCTTCTTCACTCCTACCTTTATCAGGTGGAGACAGTTTATCTTTGACTGATCTCTCTGAAATATAGCTATCATTATTTACCTCATTCAATTTTGCGGATCTTGCGGTCAAATTGCTCCTCCCAAAAGGGGTTTCCTTTTCCTTTTTATTTGTATTGGTATTATTGCGGTCGGTTGCTAACGACGCCTCGGAGCCCGCTTTCTCACTCCTGACAAGCGCCGGTACTGGGGATCCGACTCCCTTGCACCATAGGAATTTTCTTCTAATCACTTTCCATTTTTGGTTTATTATCAGGGTACCTTTCCCTATCTGGTTTTTGGTCCGCCCCGGGTATTTGATTTCCCCGGTACCACTCATATCTGAGAGACGTTCCCCAATCCGTCACCTGGGGAGGCGTCCGATATGGGAAAGGTAATTGACAATTTTTCCAGATCTTATCACGAAAGCTAACTGAAAATATTGCACAAATCTATCAACAATAATAATAAAAGATTATTAATAGTTTTGCCAAATATATCAAAACAAATCACGAAATTTGACATTATTGCCAGATATATTATCACTAATCATTAAAAGTAACTTAACATTTGTCCAGATCTACCAACA
>JAGFPH010002161.1:21238-39267 GCA_018207615.1 Philaenus spumarius
CTGTTAAGTCTACCAACACTAATCATTAAAACCTGGAATAATCTTAATGAATAAGAAAATCTCAATTGTTACGCACTGCCAACGACGGATTTTCATATTTATTTTTCTTTTGTTTTAGGTCAGAAATACGCCATGTTACAACTAAAAGCTAGCATCCTGAGTATTGTTCGGAGATACTGGTTGCTTCCAACAAAAGTAGAACCCGAATATGTTGAGGAAGTAGTGCTGCGATCTAAAACTGGAATTCATGTTGGTCTCAAGGAAAGAACCGATGAGAGACCATTAATTTAACAGTGTTTGATAAATAAGTTGAATAATAAAAAAAAAATAACAATGATATGAAATGAAAATGGTGCTTTTATTATAAATATGATCTAAAAATATATTTAGGAAGTTTACTTAAGAACGCATTCTTAGTCAATGGTCTAAGACCGTCCGCCAGGTTGGCACTAACTTAAAAATTAACAAATAAACTTTCTCTTTTACAATGTAATACACTTTTAATTATAGGTATATAAAATGGACGACAGTAAAAAGATACCTTCTTACTCAAATACTCACATTAAGCTTCCAAATTAAACTTTCTACTTGTATTCCTACCACTGGCATACCCCTTTTACAAAACTAAATAAAAATCCATGTTTGGTACATAATTTACATTAATACAGAGATATAATTCAAAACTGATAAATAATTCTAACATTTAGGAAACAATTTTTCTTCCCTCATATATGGATATTATTGTTAATTGTTAATAAATAAATTCGGCTATCAATGGCCAGATGGATAGCCATAGATATAGGCCCACGTATCTCATATATTTGGCAAGACAGCGCCAATCCTTGCCATTCAAATAGGATTGAAATTCCGTTAGACTTATTGCTTTAGCAAACCATTTTTTGCGAATTTGTCTAAAAAACTCTGATTTCCTTTTAAATCGCACAAATCTTTCACTTTAAAAAAATAACAACCTAAATACAAATATTGAGTCATAAAAATTTCCATAATATAAAGTAATCCGCTTTTATTAGGTTTAACACTTTCATGTATTGTTACCACTATGTCGAGTTATACAGTTAATTAACGCCCTACATATTTCAATATTGATTAGTTTCTGTGAGTAATCGAAACACGGGTGAAATCTTTCGCCAGCTCTCTCTAACGAAGCATTTCCAGACCTATGAATATATAAACATGTTAATTAATTTTTGCTAGTGGAATCGGCTCAAAAAGTGCTCGAAACATTATGCAAATAAATTATTAGTTTAGCTCATAATAACTTTAAAATATTTTGTTTCTAGAGTAATTCTGGGTATTGTTGACAACTACCAAGAAATACATTTTCCTTTTTTTGTCAATATCTCTGTTATTCTTTGAGCTACAGACAAAACAAAATAAAACCATTGTATTTGCCATTAAAAAAGTAAACTTTTTGTGTCTTGTACATTTTTTGTAAAGTTAGCGGTTTTTGAGATATTTTATATTAAAAATTATAAACGGCCGCCATATTGAAAATATTTAAAATAATGTTATAATTTTTCGTACAGTGATAAAAGGTTACGCAAAAAATATGTATACAAAGTTTGAGCTCAATATCTTTTCTACTTCTAACAATATTAATTATTTTGTAAAAAAAAAACACATAGGCCTACAGACAGACAGACGAAAAAATAAGCACCGTAGACCCATGTTTATATTGTGAAATATGTTTTTTCTGGATCCCAGGAACATATCCACAAAAGGGGTCCAGAGAGTTCGGGGACACCCTGTATATTTTTTGGATATATTTTTGTAGTTATAAGTTTATATTTGGATATTACCTGACTATAATATGTGCTTTGCATTTACAGATTATAAGAGTTATTTTCATGGTATGCTAAGATCGCCCATTCCGTATCACTTAGATCTTTATTTTAATGATCTACAGTCAAATGTTTAAAACAATGTATATTGTACAAAATATAAAACACCTACCTACCCCTTGTTTGTCCTTCATGTAAGAGGTAGAGATGTACGGGAACGGGCAACTTTAGGGAGCTGTTCTGTTCTACATTTAGAACTGATCTTTAAACCTGTTATTAAAGAACAGATACATTTCACCAACCAACTTTTAAATATATTTATTTCTTTTTATTTTCCACAGACACATGACATAACTTCATTAACATATAAAATATTACACTTAAAAACAAAACTAAAAATCAATCTTTATATAATGAAATCACCATAACTTATAAAACAATGAAATTAAGATTTCTTACAAAATAATGAATTTACAATAATTATAAAATAATATTAGCATAGCTTATTATATAATATTAACATAACATTCAATTATATATTCAAAACTAAATTAAAATACTGTGGAAAACATACACGCACACAGAAAGGCAATAAAATACCATTAAATGTGTGCGGGAGTTATCTTAAATATTAATTATTATACATTCATGCATACATTCATACATCCAGACACACAAACAGACGGACGGACTATGATTTTATAAAAAAAAAAGTTTTTAACTCTACATTAAAATACATTTCCTTGGCCTATACATACTAAACCATATATTTAGGTTCAGTCACACTATATAGTCAGACCTTGCACCTCTGTTTCATCATTGAAGAAATATAAACATATTTTCCAAAGCCTCAGGAGAAAGAGAAAATAACCAGTGTCTAAGTTTGTCCTTAAAAGCCCTCATATCGGACATATTCCTTAAATATAAAGGCAATATGTTAAAGAATTTTTACCCAAGAAAGAAGAAGGTTCTTTGAATAAACGTTTTATTACATTTGGTTAACTTTACAAATCCCTTGCTTACCTGCCTTGTGGGTACACCGTGATTTATCCGAGCCCCTTCATTGCCACTTACCCTATAAAATAGTTCTATTACTTTAAAAACATATAGATACCGAAGAGGAAGAATTTTTTTTTGCAATAAAGCATGGGAAGGAACTTTGAAGCCGTCCTTTTTTGCACATCAATCTAGCGAATGTTTTTTGGAGCCTAATCAATGAAGTTAAGTGTGAATTATAAGTACCCCCCAAATAGATAAACCATATGCCAACTTAGAATGAACAAATGCAAAGTAAACCTGCCGCTGCACTCGTACAGGCAGATATGCTTTTACAAATGAAAACTTTCTTAAAAACATAAACACATATTTTTTTAAACTGGATATATGATCTCGAAACGATAGTTTTTCATCCAATTGCAAGCCAAGATAATTAGTGCATTTACTTTGAGTAACTTCACTACAATCACAAAACTGGCTACGGCAGTCAACACTATGATATTTAAGCGGTACCAGGAAATGAAAGGAATTAGAAATGGAAAAGTTAATAAACATTGTTTTAGCTACATTTAAAGAAAGTCTATTGTATCCAAACCAGAGGCTCAAGAAATAAAGATCCTGTTGAATTTTTATTTGCAACTGATTTGCATCCGAATGTGCGTATGCCAGAGCCGTGTCATCAGCAAATGCTGTCATAATGCCATTGAATGGTCCTGAAAACAAGTCATTAATAAATATTAGAAACAATATGGGACCAAGTACCGAACCTTGAGGTACACCAAATAGCAATGAACGCCAAGTACTCTCTGAGGAACCAATTTGGACAAACTGCTTCCTATTTCCAAGATAAGACCGAAACCAAGACAAGGCCACCCCTCTTATTCCAGCTGATTCCAGCTTTTTAGCCAAGAGTTCGTGATCAACTGTATCAAATGCTTTCTTGATGTCCAAAAACAAGCCTGACACTTTCATTCCTAAATTCAAATTGGAATATATAACAGACATTAAATGCTCAGCAAATATACAGTTTTATTTGCTTTTATTCAAAATGAAACTAAGATTTACCAGATATAATAAGTGACGATATAAATAAATTTACTTTTTGAAAAATAGTTGTCATAATTTCAGTCCGTAACCATGTTTTTTTGTTTTTATTATTATTGCTAGTAACCGGTTTCTGAAACAAATACAATAATAAAATGAGATTTTAAACTAAAAAATAAACTTGTAGTGTAAAGAAAGAACAAAACAGATGCCATTAACAGCTGGGCTAGCCTACTACATCACGAACATATTTAGAGGACAGAAAAGGTGCATTTTCATTGGCCTACAAAGAACAGTGAGGACAGATATGCTGTAATCTTATTGGTTAGTGTAGTAGTAAAGTAATAGAGAGATCAGCTGAGGGAACAAATTACTTGTCTTCTAATTGGTCGATATGGTTGTGACGTAGATACAGAGAGAAATGAACAGAGAACCATAAAAGTAACCAGGGGGGGTTATAACCACCCCTATTGTAAAAAATATTTCGCACTTTGTTTCATTAAAATACGATCTTAAGAGTAACTTGTTAGATGTCAAGCTACTCTAAATTATCAATATATTGCTGACATTATCTTTGGTCGAAGTTGGCACTGGCACTTTATTTGATATAGGCTACGATGCAGTATAGAGTATGGTCTGGAACACACACGGAGTTTTCGTCCGCCACGGATTATTTGCCGTAGCCATCGTATCAACAGTGGCGCGAAGGAGAGTATTAGAGCATACACATTGGTCGAAAAAATAAACGGTTTATTTATCGCTGACGGTAGCTGTGCAGCCGCTCGCTGCCAACTATAATCGATGGATTTTCCACCGCCTCCGCCGAAACAGTGCGAACGTGACCGATGCACGCCAATCTTCCTTATTTTAGTATTTTTTACTCGGTTCGACTCTCGGAGACACCCAAACTTTTTTCAAAGCAAAAAATTAAATTAAATTAAATTAAATATTAATTATTACAAAACAAGATGCCTGCCAAAAAAAGATGGCGGCCTAAATTCCCCAAAATTAAAAATCTTTAAAAATCCAAAAATACCAAAATCTTCAAAAATTTCCAAAATCTTTAAAAATCAAAAATCTTCAACAATCTTCAAAAATTCAAAATTCCCAAAAATGGGCTTAGGTTAGGACCCCAAAAAATGTGGGTGTGGCTTGGGTTAGGAACCAAAAACACCCAAAAAAGGGGCGTGGCCAGAGGTCAATGACCTTCCCCCACCACTTTTGGCGCCAGAGTGCCGGGGACTCTACTAATTGGATTTGAGTAATTTACTGTGGTTGGGCACGTTTGTATTTTTAAATAATACAATTTAAAATGGCCTGAATCACAATTACAAATGAAAAAGTATACATATCAATATCATTTTAAAGTACTTTTGGGAACCCTAAAACGTTGTTATTTTGCATCTTCACTTTTAAAATTTTTCCATACCCCCCTCAGAGTTGTTATAATCCTGGTTACGCCTATGCAGAGAATAGATATTTTCATAGAACTTTTCTCTGAAAGAACAGCCGATTAGTCTAGGAAACTGTTTTCGGACAATTGTTCTGTTTTTTGTTTAGGCAAATATCAAGTACGGAGGTGGTGGTTATAATTGATCAACGAAATACAACTTTTCAAATTACCAGTTCATTTAACTCTTACACATCTGTTCTACAATTATTAATAAAAGCATCTACACGCTTTCTCCTGGACCTGCCACGTCACATCGTGTCATGTTTTCTTACCACGTGTACAGTTAACTATTGTCAATGACTACATATCAATATGTAGTCATTGCTATTGTACACTAGGAAGAAAGGTCTGATAGACGTTTGGCTATCAGAGTTTGACGTAGTTTATTGCTGTCGGTAGACACAGCTAAACAAATGTCTCAGCCCTCTTCCAGACATAAATGGAGTTATAATTCCTCTTTTGTTTTTGAACTTGTTTTATTGATATATTTTGGTTTTCATTTCTGCTCATATGATAATTAGTTTTATAAAATTAATATTTTATATATTTTCAATAACTCGTTGTTGCATTTAACGAATAATATTTTTCTCCTAATACAATTTTACCGACCCTTAAGCCCAAGGTTTGCCATACCAGTCTCAATTGTTTAAGTTTCTTGGTAATCCGAGTTAAAAACATGAATATATGTGCAATTGGACAGAAAAAATGTTTTAAGCAATCCATTGCTCTGCTATCCCAAACTTATACAGTAATACTCCAATTATCCGATCTCCAACTATCCGAATCGCACATATGCCTAAAATTCTCGTGCGAAGGACGCAACGCTCTGTGTATTGAAAATTAACCCAATCGTTGGCGTGTGAAGCACGCAATACATTCTGTATTGAAAATACTCCCAATATGCGAGTTGGCGTGCGAAGCACGCATTGCATTTTATATCGAGAATACTCCCAATACGGATGTTGGCGTGCGAAGCACGCAATGCTTTATGTATTGAAAATACTCCCAATACGGCGGTTGGCGAGCGAAGCACTCATTGCATTGTGTAATGAAAATCGTATCGATGAAGCTACGGCTATACTTATAAGATCGGATCAGAGCAGAGCGGAGCCAAATTTTTCCGAAGGTATTCTTTCTGTGTATTTAAATGGGAGTGGCTAAATCTATAAGAGCAGAGCCCACCCACGCATGGAATTTTTTCCATGCTCTGGGAGCATACCGGAATGGGTCGGCTAGGCTCCGCTCTGCGCGGATCTGATAGATGTAGCCACCGCTCCCGATCAGAAATAATGTTCGGTCTCTTTCGTCAACAATCGGAAAAATTCGTGATGAAAAAATGTGATGATATTCTCAAAATGACTGGGAAAATCAAGTAAATATTCATATAACTTGGTAAATTTATATCAAAGGCAGTAAAATTTTAAAAAATATGTAATTCTTTAAAATAAAAGAATTTTTGTATAAAAAGTTTTTTTACTTCATTATAATTTTAAACACAAATACAAAATAGCGTAGGTTAATACTTATGAACAGGGCCGGCGCAAGGACCATGCGGAACATGCGGACGCATGGGGCGCCGATGCGCCGGCAAAAAGTTCAAGACTAAGGCGCCTTCAAAAATGTCCGAAAATTTTTTTTGCACCGAAAAATGTTTGCCTAAAGACGTGGCCGCCCTTTTCGGGTTTTAAAAGAAACTCCCTATTTCTGTTTAGCGCTTTTTTTTATTGACAGACAACCTATAGGGCACCATCCTTTCAGAGTCGGCGCCCTTTAGTTTCAGTGAAAAATTCTCCCCTCCCTCCTAAACACGTCAGCCCTTTTCGGGAATTAAAATAAATGCCGTATTTCTTTTTAGCGCCTCTTTACGGTCACAAAAGACCACATACACTAGTTTAGGGCGCCATCCTTTCGAAATCGGCGCCCTTTGGTTTCAGTGAAAAATCGCCCTGTTAAAAGACGCGACCGCCCTTTTCGGGAATTAAAACAAACGCGGAAACGCCCTATTTCTTTTTGGCGCCTCTTTATGGGTAGACAAGACACAACAGTATTGTATAGGGCGCCATCCTTTTGAAATCGGCGCCCTTTGGTTTCAGTGAAAAATTCGCCCCTCTAAAGACGAGACCGCAGTACGTTTTATACTAACTTCTTTCTTGTATGTGTGTGTGATATTAATGTAAAAACTTAACATTAACCTCAATCTTACAATGTTACCGAATTACCGATGTTACCTCATCTTCTTGACAATTTTATACTTAACCCTTTACCACGTTGTCATGATGTTACCAAATTGACTTGTGATATTGTAATGTTAATCTTACAATGTTACCTTTTGATGTTAAAAAGTTAAAATTATGTAAAATAAATATTGTAATATGATTAATTTGGTGTTTTCAGTATTCCACTTCCCCCCACTTAACTTTCCATTTTATCATACATTTATTTAAGGTCAAAAAGACCGACGCTATATAAACACTGTATATGTATAGAAAATATTTTACTTTTATTTTTTAAATTGTTGCTCGATGTTATATTTTAATTTGATTTTATATAATTAAATAATTTCAATTGGTATACATTTGATAATGTACCCATTTTTTATTGCAACAAGGAGATTTATAAATATATATACATATATAGGGGCGGGAAGGGGTTGTTGTGTTTAGAGGGGGGCGTAAAAAATGACTCGCATGTTCAGGAAAAACCCATTGCACCGGCCCTGCTTATGAAACACAAATGTACAAAGTGTACCCTGAACTTTCTAAATTTAGTGCAAAAGCTAACCAGCCTACCCTAACTACCCCTATATCAGTACGTATATTTAAAAAAAAGACATTTTAAGAAACTGGCTTTGTTGAAAAGGTATCTTTATTCATAATTAAATGACTCAAACTTAAAAATAATCATACAAAAAATAACAGTGACACAGTAAAATAATATGTATCAGACTTTGTATAAATGTCATAGTTTTAATACATTAGATATAACAAAGCATCAAACTCAGTAATATACTTTTATATACGTTGATTACTTGAAGCTGTTAAAAATTTACCAAAGGACTCGGTTGTTACAAGCTACAAAACAATATTGACTCGTCGATGTTGGAGTAGAACCTAAAACGTCATATTTCTAAGTCTTTATAAATGTCATCCGCAAGAAACAGTGATAATTTTAACCCTGGTTTTTATTATGAAATTGGTAATACTTAATTGACATGTGTAATACTGGACTAATCACGACAGACGCATGTTTCGTTTTATTGTTTGTTTTTAATTACGTTGTTTCAACTGACAAAAACAACTACAACTTGTTTATTATAATGATTTTGGAAATTATTAGCCTATGCAAAATTTTATTTTAACAATATTTTTTCTACTTACTTGTCGCCTTTGATTGATAGGATGTGTCCCTATTTTTCTTTGTTTTCTTTCCTCATCCAACACAATCATCAAAAATTCTTCCTCGGTGTCCTAGATAGATTAAGAGCACTGTTCTTCTATGATGGTTTTTGCAATTCAAGGTAGTTGTTATAGTAACAGCAAATCCAGGCTATGCTAATGGCGAGGTGAAATGCGGACACATGTCGGAACGGTGCGGTTCCGATAGATTTAGCCAATACATCGGAATTCCGCGACGGACCGGGTCGGCTCTGATAGTATAGGCCTAAGTATCGCCACAGCTTTAGACGGGAGACCTTCAGCCTTGAGGGTGAGTGTGAAAGCTACTTTCAAATTTAAGTTAGTTTTCCTTGAACACCGAATTGTGCCGATATCGAGTAGTAAGTATGAAACACACATTTGTAGAGAGTTCTGAAATACCCTGTACATATGTTTGCGAACTTTATCTATTTCACAATTAAAGTATTTTGGGATTTAATTTACTAACTAAATGGTGTGTTCGCAAAGTGGTCATTTTATATTTTGTAAACGAATACAAAGTTTAAAATCCCCGTTCAGTCTTTACAATCGAATTTGTTTGTAGGCTTGTTTACATTTTAAAAACAAAGTTTATCAAAACACATTAATCACTTCCGTGTCATAGATTATGATTCTTACAGAGGTCAAGTATTTAAGATAAGTTCCAATTCGGTAACATTAATTTAGGCGTTTGACTTTTTTTATCATTCAACAACAATTGACCGGTAGTATTTGGAAGGACAGACATAAGTAAGTTTAATTGACCGAGCGTAAGCGAGGTCTCCGTTTTAACTCGACCGTTCGGCATTTCGTCTGTGTGTCTGTGTGTCTGTATGTCTGTGTGTCTGTGTGTCTGTCTCACGATTACGACCAAACTCCTTGACCGATTTTGATGATTTTTTCATGAATGTTCCTTATTCCTAGGCCGAGCCATGTAGGCCTATATATACGGTTTTTTTCCATTTTTCACTTTTAACCCCTTAAAAAAAATAAAAATGGCGGCCGGACCGTTTCTCTCAGTGTAAGCTTTTTTCCAAAGCCAGTTTGTGGCTTAACCGTAAGTCGAATTAAAAAACTGATAACATTTTGCTAGAAGAAAATTAAATTTTAAACAAAATTGTATTCTTGATTTTTTCCCCTATCTCTAACGGTAAGCTCACAAAATGGCCGTAAACTTCGAATTTGTTCAAAATCGTCCAAGTTTTTGTATTTCAACCATGTTTTTATACGTTTATTTTAAACCAATTCAAAAGTGTTCCATAGCTTTTTTGTAGATAAAGGTTCAAAGAATTCATATATGCCAGTAAACAAAATTATTGAAGTAAAATTAAGAAAGTTATTAGCTCAAGAAACAATCACGTTCAGTAACGAAAGGAAAATGTTTAAATTTAGGCCTACATAAAAAATAGTAAAATTATTGTAATTTTTTCATAAATGTAAAAAAGTTTCTTAATTTAGTTCTAAATAGAATTGTATAAAAATATTTATCAATTTCAAATTTCTTACTATGAAAACACCAGTTTTTATGTTCCTACTACAAGACTGCTGACAAAACTAGGCCTGTTTTGAATAGTAATTCAGGAATATATCATTTGCCCAAAAATGACATATTATTATAAGAAAGTGTAGAGGATAAATCAAATAATTGAACTTTATACCTGTAAATTATCATTGTAAATTTCATAAAAGTATTTGACTTAGCTTTACTTGAATTACAAAATGAGATGAAACAAATGAAACCTCGCGGCGATAAAGGACGTACAAAAAATGACCGTACTACACCGTGGGAAGTGTTGGTACATGGGTTGAGATCACTATCACGACGTTTTTACATCGTTTGTTTTCATTATTTCTAATATTGGAATATGATATGGAACTTAAGTTAACTTATGATACATTGTTAAGTTTGAGTTATTTAAGTATGTAAATATTTAATTGTATGTTGTCCCTCTATAACGCGGTATTTTTAGCTATCATACGCTTTATTAACCTAAATAAAACACAATGCTCCCTAAAAGAAAATCTTTAGCAGTTAAAGCTCAAGAAAAGAAATAAAAACGAGAACTAGAAATCCCAGAATCGCGGGAATTGTAAATAATGTTTCACTGGCTAAACCTTGTGCTTACTTCCTTACTGGCACACTATTTTTAACCTAAGCTCAAAACCCCAACAAGCGAGGTCTACTGTTCACAAAACTACTAGTACTTAAAATGTTATTTTGATTTGTTATTCGTGATTAGTATACAGACTTTTATATGAATTAATATATCTCGGTAAATGGTTAGTAAAGTAACTGTTTGAGTGACCGACTTCTCGCAAAGAACCCTTAACTTAACCGAAAACTCTTAATTTCGCATCTGCAGAAGCTTACGGTACGAAATATTTTATTTCAATTTTAAGTCGTCCTGAGGGATGGTTGCAGAATTGTTATCCTAAGAAAATATAAAAAGTAAATGTTTCTTTATATTGTTACTCTTAAACTTTCTACGTACTTTCTTATGAGTTTACGATTTTACTATGTTTTTAAATAGATTGTGTATTTATTGGTATGTCCCAGAACAACTTTCCAGCACTGTTACAGGTTGGTAAAGTTTACATTTCTCTGTATTTATTGTTGTTAACCAGTTTTAGTCATATGATGTGATATCTATTTGTTTAAATTTATTTACGTTAAAAATTTATCAACCTATAATAACCGCCGAGATTTTGACAGATTAAAACCGAAATAGTTTTTTAACTTTGCTTATTAATTTTGTAACAATAGCTTGCATACTTTTAAAGTTTATACAACGTGCAATATTTCCAACCAATATTATCTCATAAACCTTGTTATTACAACAGATTTCACAATTTATATACACCATCCCACGGTATTGCGTTTGTAATAAAAACATTTGCGTAACGTATATTTTTCACTAAATCCGTTCAAACCAAACTCATTAAAAACTTGATGGCATTGTTATCTTCGAATTCCTCTATTGTACTTTCTTTCGCACACTTTTAAGAACTATTTTTCATTAGAGATATATATATGGTTTTGAAATATGAAAAATATAAATCGCATCGTTGGTCTCTATCGGCGTAATTCAGTTATTATATATTTTTTTAAGTGTGACAATACATGCTCCACACGCCAACCCTCATCGCGACTCTGCTTGCATAAGGCCGGCCGCACACTACATCGAACGCGACACGACAAGACAAGACAGTTTATCTTTTGTTTTGTTCTGTTCTGTTTCGTTCTGTCGGATGCGCCTCATACACCGTCCGACACGACAAAACACGACGGCTTCCGACAACCTCTTAGTGCCAGATCGATTGTCTTACAGTGTAGTGTATTTCGTTTTGTATACTCAAATTTTTGAAATATTTAAATAAATAATAGGTAGTGAGAAATAATGGATCGTGGTGAAGAAGAAGAAGAAGAGACAGTTATACTGTTATGGAGTTTTTTACAGCTATTAGATTCTGGTGTCAAAAGGAATATTTGGGTGCACCCTATAAACCAAAAAAGAAATATTATTGGGTTTATTGGTGAACTGAGGGCTGATCAATCAAAGTTCTACAACTATTGCAGAATGAAAGTTTCGACCTTTGACTACATCTTGCAATTAATAAGTCCTAAGATACAGAAACAAAACACTAAATTTAGAAAATCCATAACTCCAGAGGAAAGACTCTTGGTTACGTTGAGGTAAGTCAGTGTATTTATTTATTTAAATTATTTTGTAATGCAGGCCACTTAATCCTGGTGTCCGGACAGTTCCCCAAACATTGAAAAAATACCGACACTTCCCCACACCTCTTGGATGCGGCTTCCTGACTAACGATTCACATCTCGACTGACACTTCCACACACGGGGGTGTACCAGCTCGACAAAGCGTTTGATGGACCGCCAATGTTAGGTTAGGTTAGTTTAGGGCAGATTAAGTGAGGGTTAGGTTAAGTTAGGTCAGGTTAAGTTAGGTAAGATTAAGTTAGGTTAGGTTATCTTAAATTAGGTTAAGAGGTGTATGGAAGTGTCAGTATTTTTGGTAGTGTGTGGGAGTGCCAGTGTGGGGACCTGTCATGTAATCCTACCTTCCTATTGTGCACGTTTCGTTTATACAACAATTTATGAAGAATCTATTATGTTAAGGGCAATAAATAGGCAAGTTTTGTTTACAAGAAGAATATGTTTTTATTTAACACTCAAATAAAATACAGGTATGATATGAAAATCAAGTTGAGTTTTTAAACATGGTTATTTTTAGGAAGTACCAACAGTTCATGTAATTGATACTGCGAAGAATGCTGATCCTCATAGTGTGAGTAATTGTAATCGCCGTCATACTGTTCCACAACTTCAGGAGCATTAGATCCGCTGTAAGAGGAAGAGGACGGAGCTCGAGAGGAAATATTAATATTCCGATGAGATGCTTGCTCATCTTCTTGTTCGTCCAGTAGTTGATGCAATTTGGTCATCACAGATGTTTTAAAGTTACGCTTCCTTCTTGAGGTTAATTTTTCAGCATCTGGGATCAAACTTTTAAAAAATGACAAAAATTCATTTTCGCCTTTGACTTCTTGAATTTTATGTTTTTGAGTGACAGTTTTCAAGTATTCAGCCATTGGGTTTGCCACGAGTTCAGCAGGTGTTTGTCTTTGTTTTTTCTTGGGGTTGTAGTTACCAATTTCTCCACTTGCTTCATCATTTAACTCATCTTCATCGCGTAAGTCGTCGTTGATATAGATAGATTCTTGGGTAGATGTAGATGGTGAAGGAGTTTCGGGATCAACAGGTTTGTTGAGATTGCCTGTCATTTTCCGGGAAGGTCCAGCCCACGGTAGGATAAATTCCATAGCAGCTGCTAAATGCCATTTTTTTTTCTTTTGCCCAGAGCCACTGGGCATTTTTTTTAGGTCCCTAAGGTACCTAACATAGGAGTTTCTAAGGTTATGCCATTTGGTCTTACAGATGTTACCTAGAAAGAAAAACTACTGTTATTAAGCGTTAAACAATATAAAAAGTAACACACCTGGCCATAACAACCAGGCAAGTAGTCAACTGAAATTATAAATTTACAATGTAATTTATAAACGTATAATTTTTATTTCCAGGTTTCTTGCAACAGGCGAACGCTTCCAATACATGCACTTTAACCACAGAATTGGTGCAACAACTGCTGGGAAAATTGTTTCCGAAACATGTGCTGCAATTTGGGAGGAGCTGTCTCCAATATATTTGATGACTGTCCCATCAACTGACCAGTGGAGACGTATAGCAGAAAGATTCGAAGAACTGTGGAATTTCCCGAATTGTTGTGGAGCAATTGACGGGAAACACGTCAGAATCGAGGCTCCATGGAACAGCGGTTCAATGTTTTTTAATTACAAGTCACATCATTCTATAATACTTCAAGCTGTTGTGGACGCAGAGGGTAAATTTTTAATTGTGGATGTAGGAGAAGCTGGTAAAAACAGTGACGGGGGTGTATTTCTTTCTTCAACCTTTGGTTGTATGTTTCGTGATAAACAGTTAAACCTACCTAAACCGAGAACACTATGTACAGAAAACCAAATTGAATTTCCTTACGTGTTTGTGGGAGACGAAGCTTACGCTCTTCACAAACACATGATGAAGCCGTATGCCAAGGCCTCATTGACACGGGAACGTAGAATCTATAACTACAGACACTCTCGAGCTCGTAGAATTGTTGAGTGCGCATTTGGCATGATGGCAAAAAAATTCCGTGTATTTGAAACAGCAATGTTAACTCACCCAGACGTTTCAAAAAGTATTGTTTTAGCGTGCTGTGTTCTTCACAATGTAATTAGAGTTAAAGAAGGGCAAATTTTTGAAATTTATGATGAATTAATGAGTGTAGATGAAGACTGTGATAAAGATCAAGAGACTGTCAGAGCAAGAGCAGCAAAAGCTGCTTATGTAGTAAGGGACAACTTTCTGAAGTATTTTAACTCTACAGAAGGTTCCGTACCTTGGCAAGAGAAAATGGCATTGGTGTAGATAGTATGCATAACCGTGTGCATAGTGCATAACTGAGTTTGTTTAAATAAACATGTTACAAGTTTGTATTCGTTTAGAAAAATAATTTGCTTCTACTTATCTACTTCTACTTATCTACAATGTACGTTATTTTATGAATCTCAATATACAGAGTGATACAGAATAACCTACCAATGTTTTAATGCATTGTTCCTAGGTTAAAATAAAATGTAAATGTCGCATTTAAATTGTTTAGAAATTCTTAGTTACCCTCACACCCGCCATTTTGTTTTATAATTTTCTTGTTTTTTCTACGACACGATTGAACATAGAAAATTGAAATTTTGCACAAGTATTTATGACAACTATGTACAGCTATAGAAAAATAATCAACATTTTTCATACTAAGCAAAAACAAAAAAGCGGCTGTTTTTAATATTAAAAACTCAACATCTCTAAAATCGCAAGTTTTACAAGAAATGTACATGATATAAAAAGCTGTAAAATTTTACCCTCCAAAAGATTGCACTAAGATTATTAAGATAAATTTTATAAATAACTGAGTACCGTAAATGCAAATTGTCTACTTAAAAACATGATTTATTTTGCAAAAAACATCAGAAAAATCAAGCTTTTATTCAGAAACATTTTATTTCCTTTGGTAATCATATTCCGATCTTAATAAACTTATTACTATCTTTTAGAGAATAAAATTATACAACTTTTCTGTATCTTGTAAATCTGTTGTAAAATTTACCGTTTTTGAGAACTAAGCTTTTAAAATTGAAAATAGCCGCTATGTTGTTTTTAATCTGAAAAATTGTGATAATGTGTTCATAGCTAAACATCATTGTCATAAAATAGCCTACTTATGCAAAATTTCAATTTCGTACAGGACATTCCGTATATTTATCATATGACATAAACCGGTAAATCACTATACAAGTTATATCTGCAAAAACATGAAAATACTCCCTCACTGAGGATGTTTTGGCTCTGCTGTGTATAGAATCAAATAAATAGTCCTATAGCCTTAATTTATAATAATTACATTGTTACACAAAAATGTACTAATGGAGTTATTTGTTATGAAACTTATTTATGAGAATGATTATATTACCTGGTACATTCAGTTCTTTTCCTATGTCAGTCCAAATTTTGGAGATAACATCGACGTTGTGATGTTCTTTTAATGTAGAGTTGAAAATTGCTGGGTTGTTTTGCACTAAAAATAACAGTTTATCAACATCTACGGCCGCAACTGCACTGTCATCTACACTCATTTTTCACTTGCTTAAAGTTCCTTAAAATGCTTAAATGTTAATGCACTAAAACAGTAGCCAAGCAACAAATTCGGCCGTAGATTACAGACGATGTAAAATGTTCCCACGTGCCCACGTGCTCTCTGAAGGATTGGAGCAGGATGTCACATGATCCAAAGCGCATGCGCACAACAGTTTTTCTGATATTGTTTGATCGCGTTTTGTCGTAAGACGAAATTTTCCGTACCTTCGCCAGACATGGATAAAACGTCTTAAGGCGTTTTATCGTCTTGTCGCGTTTTGTTCGATGTAGTATGCGCCAGCTCCATTTGAACTCATACTAATTGAGTAGTATAAGACGCCTTCCGTCAAAATGTCTTGTCGTGTCGTGTCGCGTTCGATGTAGTGTGCGGCCGGCCTAACTGTAAGTAAAATTTTAAGTAGTCTATATTTTAGGTAGACCGTTTTACCTAAAAGGGCAGGACAAACTCTCAAGAGGTAAAACTGTACTAATAATATAAAGAGGTAACATTTGGTTGTTTAGGGTGAATCTCTAAACCAACGGAACCGATTGTAAAAACAGTTTTAATAATAAAAAGCTACACTGTCCCTGAGTAACATAGACTATAACTCATTTTTATAAGAAATTTTTTTATTTCAATATGTGTAAATTTACTAAGGAAAAATTCTTAGGTTATGCCTAGCTAAACTGATGAAAAAAAATACACGTTTTTGTATTTACATAATTATATTACCATAGCAATCAATTGAATAAAGTAACAGATAAAACAGCTGTTTGCTCTAATATTTCCATTAACAGCTGATTTCAAACTTTGAAGCAATTATATGCAACTCTAACTTTTAGGTTAGATTTTTATTCAAGTGTAGACCTGAGACTTGCTGGTTCTTTTAACTTTATTATAACTGCTGTTATAAAATATACGAAATAATTTGATTTAAATATTTAACATCATATATACCATCTTAACTTTGGCGTTATTTTTAATCCTACACCTTTATTATAAAAAAAACATAGCATGATTATGTGTAAAGAATATTCCAACGGGGTTGGCATGCGGAGCACGCAAGGATTCCCCCCAGTATTTAAATGAATTAAGACAACATCTCCTAAATTAATACAGGGTGTATCATAAAGGACTTTACTACTTTCAAAACTCTTATTGAGACATGGTTTTAGTGGTCATTTTGTAGCAAAATACACCATGTTTTACCGAATACCTAAAGTGGGTTGATGTGGCTTCCATTGGTGATGCGCCACCCATCCAATCTGAAGTCAATTTCATGCCAACCCCGCTGCAGTATGTCAGGCGTGACTTGTTCAATTGCGAGGTAGATCCTAGCTTTGAGCTCTTGTTGAGAAGCCGGTAATGGTGGAACAAACACGGTGTCCTTGATGAACCCCCAAAGAAGAAATCAAGACCTGTCGGGTAAGGTGAATGTGGGGGCCATGCAACTTTGCACACCTCGGTCCTTCCATTTACAAGGAAATCGGACAGTTAGGAAATCCCGGACATCGGAGAGGTAGGGTGACAGTGCGTCATCTTGCATAATGTCTAAGTTGCGTTCTTGGTCATCGTCGTCAATCTGAGTGATTGAATTGAAAGTTTTTCCGGTGGATCTAAATAAATTATACGGATGATAGTTTTCTCTTGGAAAGAGAAATGGCCGTAAACTTTGCTCTTGATGATGGCACAAAACACGTTCAATTTTGGGTTAACAGTATGTTCCAAGGATTTTTGTGGTTTTTCACTGCCCCCAAACCCTAAAATTGTGTTGTACCACTAGGAAAAATTTGTCCAATGAAATCCAACCTTTGTAGCATTTCCACACAAAAGTCCTTACTACCAATCCTATCCAACCTATATAGCATTTCCACACAAAATTCCTTACTACCAATCCTATCCAACCTATATAGCAATTCCACACAAAAGTCCTTACTACCAATCCTATCCAACCTATGTAGCATTTCCACAAAAAAGTCCTTACTACCAATTCTATCCAACCTATGTAGCATTTTCACACAAAGGCCCTTACTACCAATCCTATCCAAC
>JAGFPH010002161.1:39277-58250 GCA_018207615.1 Philaenus spumarius
CTTACTACCAATCCTATTTATGTCTTTTAACTCTTACACCATATGTAACTTGTATGGTTTGAGACGCAACCGTTTTTTCAGTCATGTGTGCGATGATCAGCTGTTGCGGGTTGATTTGTTCAAAAATCTTTGTTCGACTTTCTCTACAGACGTACGGGGACGACCTGAGGATTTCTTGTGTCTTACCGAACCTCCACTTTCAATGAAACACTTATGCCACTGATAAATAGTAGGCCTTCTGAGATGTTTTTTTTTTTTTATAATCTGCATGAAAATTACATTGCACAGTTGTCGCAGACTTGAACTATTCAAACCAAAACACACAGCGGGCACGTTCCTGACCGGTAAAGGCATGCAACTAGCGCTTGCAGTGCCGCGATTCTGTACTAGCGTACAACGTGAGTCAAAACTTGATCTATTTTCATTCAACATGATACCAAGATTAAGTCTGTAAGTCGTATAAAAAGATTCATACGAACTTTCAATGTTGTAAAATCCTTTTTGATATATCGTATAAACAAAGGCCCAGAAAATTTAGTTTTCCAGTTGTCAGCCGAATGAAAAAGATGTTAAAAAAAAGTATATTATGAATAACAATTATTAAAATTTTGAGTTTAAATTCTGTGTACCCACTTTACCGGACTAGTGGACTACGAAACGGCGCAGGCGCTGTCTGGATTTCGTTCCTACATTTATTACACCTTAGTCGTTACATCCCATTTCGGGCTACTGCGCATGAGCTATTTGCATTCTCAATGGACTGGACTTACAGTCTCTACAGTCTACACTGCACCAGAAAAATAAAATAGCCGTAATCATTACTTCGAGCAGTTAGTAGCGATTCTGTTGCGTATCTACTAAATAGCGATTACAAAATAACGACTCAAGGTTATTCTAGTTATAACCACTCAAGATAGAATAACAATCCGATTTTTTTATAAAAATTTACAAGTGAAAAAAATTACGGCTATGTGAGTACTAGGAACTTTAATAATGGCATTGTAAAATATCTTTGGTCAAGAAACAATGAATATTAGTGTTATCTGATTTCATACTTACGTACACAAAAACGACACTGTTTAGTATCATATCGCCGCATTATCGATTAATCGATCGATACCTATTGATCTACGATCAGATCTAATCTATGCGCACTGTGCATTCGTATTCGTAACTAAAATGTCAAGACTGGTCGCTTGGCGATCTACATATTGTTCTTATGTTCTTTAACATTCAATTTCTTAACGAGCCAAGCAGTGCTCAATACATTCAACAATTATAATTTTACGGCTCTAAAATTAATTACTAAAACGACGATACTTCGTGTTCTCAAGAATCACGTTCCCTGTGCACAGGAGGTAAGACTACACGGGCTAACGAAATACAACTTGGTAAGTTCTTGCAATTCATATTATCACGATAATTCCTCTTCCAGTCCGCTTCTATTATACAGTCCGCTTCTAAGATAAAAAATCCAGCAAAATACAAAACAGACACAGATATAATTTTATGAATTTCTGACGCACTGTTATATAAAAATATTAGCTTTCTGCAATTCTTCATCACTTAACCATTAATTGTGCCAAATTGCACGCTTAAGTTTTACGAACAGCTGTAGAGCGTGACGGAATAGAGCGTTTCAGAAAATTCTTGAGGGTAAAATCCGATTCACTGCTATCAAACATAGCGTCGCGGTGCGCATATACAAGATTACACTTCAAAAATAAATAACTTCACAAGACATTATATTATTGACTGAAGTTATAAACATAACCCCCCGGATGATGGGTGAAATCAGCTGTTATATTATATTGTTACTCACGTACATACAAAATTATTGTTGTTGTTGAGATTTACAATGTTAAGTGTGTTAACCATAGGTGAATTCCGCGTGCTTCACACTCCATCCAAGTAAGCGTGATAGATTTAGGAAACCCCTAGGAACATCCCAGCTCATAAACTAGATTGACAGATTGACTAGATTGAATATTTTGAGGAAAAATATTTGATGTCAATCTAGTTTCACTTACAGTATTGCTGTGAGCTCTATTTTCATACTGACTCTAACTTTAGTTAGAGACTGACTCTAACATTAAATAGTTAACACATTTATGTATACCCACTGACATGAAACACACCAGGATTATTTTCAGTAAAGTCAATTTTGTTGTAAATCTCTTTATCCTTGTTTTTTTCCGCGACATGCTGTCACTGATGAAGTAAACCTTTACAATTAATACATTTTCAGAGATGCAGCTATTAAGAATAATAATAATACACTAATTATCCCACATACGTTTAACAATCAAGCGCATTTCAACAAAAAAGTCGTCATCTTAAGTGTTAAGTTGATAGTGGTAGCTCATGTGTCACTGAGGATGACAATTTGGCGTTGAAACGCGTTTGATTGTAAACGTTTGTGTTTGAGAATAAGAGTATTGTATTTAAAAAAATGTTTATATTGAAAAATTATATTGCATTTTTTAGATTATATTGCAATAAGAGATTGTTGTTTAACTGTTTTTACAATAATTTGTTTTAGATAATGCTTTATTGTGAATGCAATTCTTACTTGAACCCCACTGCATACACTAGCGTTTAATAAAAAGAGTTTATTACAGTATAAGGCTATTTTTCATTCGATCAAAATATTGGTATTCTGTTTAGCTTCTTGAAACAAAACGCATAATCCACGAGACCTACTTGTTACATGCTTTTCTTCAACTCACTATCGTTCAACCGGTGGTACGTACAACAAAAAAATAACCCACATATAAAATTAATTCTTAATCAGTGAATCTGAAATTGTAATGAGACTTGATAGCTTGCAATCATTTACTTTTCACAAAATAAACACACCCAAAGTTCCGAAAACAACAAGCCCATGCGTTCATTTTTTCATGGATAGAAAAGCATGTTTAAAAAAAATGTATCATTTATTTTATTGCAGTACAACCTAAATTCTATTAAAATAAATGTGTGCATTCAATTCAAGACAAAGTGAACCATTAGTGAGCATAAATAATGTACAATGTCTTCTTCGGAAAAACAAAAAAAATAAAAACAGGGTTAAATTAGGTAGAGTAAAAAGAAAAAAATATGTTTTATTAGAATACATCGATTATTAAATAAAACAAACTAACACTACAAACAATAACTAAATCATCTAAAGAAATTATGCAATTAAATCTAAGGTAATATCTAACACAAAGAGTAACTAAATAGGGCCACATACAAACTGCCCCACTTTTTTGGGGTCATTTCTAATATACAAACTGCCCTACCAGGTCCAGGTATAAAAACAAGGTACAGGCCGGGGTGTCGGCGACATACAAACTGCCCTATTTTCTACCTGACACAGGTACGGGATATTTCCCTCCGAATTCCCTCATACCAATAAATAGTTTATATTAGATAATAACTAGTAGACCCACTTAGTTTGCATACATTGTTTAGACATACAAAATAATACAGATAATTTATGAACCAAGTTGAAACAGCCAGTATATTCGTGTATTTATTTATCTGTTATTCTTATCTAATAGGAACCGTTGCGTGCTTACACGCACTTATCTTATAGTAACCGTTGCGTGCTTACGCGCCCTTATCTAATAGTACCCGTTGCGTGCTTACACACACTTATCTAATAGTAACCGTTGCATTCTTACGAGCACTTATCTAATAGTAACCGTTGCGTGTATTCGTGTATTTATTTATCTGTTATTCTTATCTAATATTTAACCTAACCTAACCTTACCTAACCTTACCTAACCTAACCTAACCTAACCTAACCTATTATATAAGCACGCAACGGTTCCTATTAGATAAGAATAACAGATAAATAAATACACGAATATACTGGCTGTTTCAACTTGGTTCATAAATTATCTGTATTATTTTGTATGTCTAAACAATGTATGCAAACGAAGTGGGTCTACTAGTTATTATCTAATTTAAACTATTTATTTATTGGTATGAGGGAATTCGGAGGGAAATATCCCGTACCTGTGTCAGGTAGAAAAGTAGGGCAGTTTGTATGTCGCCGACACCCCGGCCTGTACCTTGTTTTTATACCTGGACCTTGTAGGGTAGTTTGTATATTAGAAATGACCCAAAAAAAGGGTTGTGTCCATTTTGCGGTCGTCCATTTACCGGTCAAAGGGTAAAATCGTCCATTTACCGGTCAACCCAAAAATCTGGAGGGGTGGGTCAAAAATAGTTTTCCATTTTGCGGTCACATATTTCTAAAATCCCGAGAACATGTGAGCCAGGTTGATGACTCAGAGTGGCGAGCCAGGCCGATGGCAGTTTTCCAGTCAGGCACACTCAAGTTTCGATATAATTAGAATAAAAAAAAACTAGAGGACTAACCTAAACTGTTTAGTCACAGTATGTTGCCGATAACAGTATAATTGTAGGAACCTGCTTGGGGGGTAGTATTCCGGAGGAATACTGATGTGTATATAGCCTACTTGTTTGTATATAGACTAGTTTTTTGAAATAAACGGCCATTTATAATATCATCAGACATGATATGTAATTTAAGAAGAATCTGTCTGTTAATATAAAAGTGGCTCCGTCAACAACTCCTCGTGAAGATCTAAAACTCGACATCTGCAAACAATGTGCATGGAACCTATTCATTCAAAATATTCAGGTATTCTAGGAATCGAAACCTGACCGCAAAATGGAAAACCTCCCCTCCCTAGAGCCTCCTCACCCCCACACTTGACCGGTAAATGGACTGACCGCAAAATGGAGGATACCCAAAAAAAGTGGGGCAGTTTGTACGTAGCCCTAAATAGTCCCGCATCTATAAAAATAGTCTGCTCGTGTGGGAGCGAGGGTCGATTTTATGACCTACAGCGCAATTCTATTCGGACAAAGTATAACAGGAATGTATTGTTGGGGTTATTAATACAGAGAGGTTCTTACCACGTGAGAGCTTTTTGTAAGAATGGCGTTGAGGAAAAGCCAGAATCCCATTGACTTGGTACGAGAGATTTTATATAAATTAGACAGGAGACAAATCTTAGGGTAAAATTCACAAGAAACCTCAGTAACTAATTTGTTCATTAGTTCTTTCTTTATTACATTTCATCGAAACCTTACATTTTTACTGGGCGATGGTGGAGGTTTACTGGGCAAAACATTTAGAAATAATGTTTATTTTCTCTGTTAAATAATATATCAATTTAAAAGTGAAATAATGGATAAAAACACTTCAAAAAATATTTGCATCGCTTTAACTTTGTTTCGTAAGTTGTCTTTATTTACTAAATAAAGCTTTTCTATTTGAAAAAAATACTGTTTGTAAGCCTGTTTTCTTTATTCGTTACCAGAGAGCAGCATCTCCTGGACACCATTAGAAACTACAATTATAGTTACTTTATATGCTTACAGAGAGCAGCCCCTCTCGGATCTTCTTTCTACATTACTAATCTTTCATATCTTCTCTATATATTAAAAACCAAAGTAACTATCTTTCTAACGGGAGGGGGAAGGAATTAAAATTGTCAGGAATTGAGAGGTTATGTTTCAAGACATCAATGGCGTGAACAAAGATTCAGTGCAAGGCAATTTTGTTTTAGATTCAATATTGAAAATCATGGGCATTTTGTGAGATAATGTAGGAAAATGTTTACACATTTCATATTTAGGGAGGTATAGAAGGTTAGCAAACAATTTGTAGAGTGTAGGTATGGATTGTGTGGCATTATTTTAAAGCTTACTATAAATCAAACACATTGGTCAAGATTTTAGTTTACGAAATGATTGGTAAAAATGTAAGGATAGTAAAAGGTTAAAATAAAATGGAGGAAGGTCGAACGAGTGCCTTTATAAATAATCATTCTAGGTTGTACAAATGTTAATATCATTTGATACCTTTAATTATTTATTAGAAATTTAATAATTAATTTTTAACATAATAAATTTGGTTAAAAATCTTCTTTATTTGATACAAACTTAACGATTTTGCAATAGATTGCTAACTTACCGATAATCTAGAGATTTAAACCTTTAAACATAGATCACAACTGGATGGCAATGCAATATTAACTCTCTTTGCTGTATGTATGTTTTGAACAAACTTTGCAATCGATTTTAAACTAACTTCGCGATGAGCTAGACACTTAAAACTTTAAATATAGCTCATAACTGAATGACAGTGCAATATTGCTTTCTTCTCCGTCTGTTTGTCTGTTTAAACTAACTTCACATTGCGATAGAGACTTGATTATTTAGTCACAGCTCAGAACTGGATGGGAATGCAATACCTTGTATGTTTGTTTATTTCCACGAAAATAACTGTAAAAATTATTTATACATTATAGTTATTATTGGTAATTTACACCAATTTTCTAAATCAAATATGATCAGATGAAGAGAAACTGAATTACACTTGAAATTTCTCTGTCTACGTCATATTCTTATCAATATTCTTCTTATCAATATCGTATGTTTGAAATATATTGCAACATCTCATATACAACAGGCTAAAAAACGTAAAATAGTTATTGAAATAAAAAGCATTTTTAATATATCACAATTATTGTGAAACGTACTAAAAAATCTAATAATTTCTCCTAACCCCAGACAAATTTATAACCCCTTACGGATTGTCCTGAAAATTTGTGATTCTGAATTTTTAATAGCAATAGAAATATTTGTAAAATTTAAAACGAAAAGTAGGTTGCATGCAATAGATGATTGATGATTGAATAGTTGAAGTCACTAAAAATGTCAATGAACTGCAGAAGATTTAAACTGGTTTGTGAGTATTCTCAATGACAGCTATTATTATATTAATTGCGCCCCAAGTTTTTCGTTTTAAATCTTACAAGTATTTCTATACTTCTTATTAAAATTTACAATCACAAATTTTCAGGACAATCTGTTTGGGGTTTGGAATCTGTATGTGGTTATAAATTTGCATGTAATTAGGAGGAATTATTTTATGCTTTTTAATTATGCGGAAAATGTCTTGTACTTCTTGTACGCATGGAATGGGGCGGTATCCAGGAGTTCTGAAAGCCATTGGGATTCACGGGGTGGTCCGGTGGACCTGAAGGATATCTCCGAAGCCGTAGCTGGATTTTTCTGGCGGGCCAGTAACCAGTCTGGCCTTATAGTGGTGGACGTGTTACTCAGGGCTATAGAATACAAGGGCTGGACCAGTCCGCCAAGGAAAGCGTTCCCGCCACTGCCACTGTGATGATGTCACGGTGGTAACATCTGCTCCATTCCCAACGCTTCTTATAAGTATTTCTGCTACAATAATTTCAATTTCTTAGCAAAGCTGTAACATTTTTATGATGCGCTCTTCTTTAGTTTTAGTATTAAACAACTTGTAAACAACTTGTTTTATTAACTTGTAAACAATAATTAGTCTAAAGATATAAGCAGAAGACAGAATTTAAATTGATACTGTGCAATTTAATTTAGTCTAGAAGTTTAACTTAAAATTATGTTTTATTTTTGTCATCAATAATTTTATTACTCTACATTTAAATTTGATTTTAATTATTTGTATATTATATATTTATTTATATCTAATTATTCTGACAATTTAAGTGCATTTTGCTAGTAAAGATTTTTTTTAAACATTTTAACTTAAAGCTGCAGAAGAAATTACTTGAGGATCTTGGTAACTTTTTAACATAAAGTAATCTTTCTTGCAACTCTTACATTAAATAAATAATATGTTTTAATGTTTATTTTAATTTGAAGCTGATTACTTAAAATTTGTTGTTTTTTAAATTTTGAGTTATCAATAATTACCGGTACTCTAAGTTTAAATCTTATTATTATTTATATATTATACATTTATTTATTTACATCTCATCATTCTGAAAATGTTTGTTTTAAAGTACTTTGTTAGTAAAGGCATTTCTTGGAATATTCAAGTAACGCTGCAGACATTATTAGCCTACTTGATAATCTTGGCAACATTTCATAAAATAATCTCGTCTGCAACGCAACATTAAATAAATAAATACCTTGCTAAACATATAATTTAGGTAATTGTGTGTATTTTATATTTATTTTAAAGAAATTCATGGAATGCCTCTTCGAGAAAATTAGCATTGAATATGCGTCAAAGGGCGAAAATCTCGCGGAATTATATACCTTCTTTAAAAACGTGTACTGAACAAAATAATTGCTCAATATTCACCAAACTTGCTAAACATATAAGTTAGGTATTGTATAACTTTTTAAAGAAATTCATGGAATGCCTCTTCGAGAAAATTAGCCTTGAATGTGCACCAAAATGCGAAAATCTCGCGGAATTAAATACTTCCTTTAAACACTTGTACTGAAAAAAATAATTGCTTAATATTAACCAAATTCGCTAAACAACTTAGGTGATTGTGTGTGTTTTGTATAATTTATTAAAGAAATTCGTAGAATGCCTCTTCGAGAAAATTAACCTTAATTATCCGTCAAAAGGCGAAAATCTCGCGGAATTATATACATTCTTTAAACACTTGTACTGAACAAAATAATTACTCAATATTAACCAAATTTGGTAAACATATTTTTAGGTGGTTGTGTGTATTGCATAATTTTTTAAAGAATTATCATCTGCAACATTATATCAAATAACACGTGAGAGCTAAGGAGAACCGTGCTTACACGGCGTGTCATGGTACCAGAGTGACGTCACATAGGAGCCCCCAGTAAGAGGAAGGTTGGAACAGTCGGCGAGCGTCAACATCAAAGAAGTGGACCATCCCTTGTATTCTATAGCCCTGCGTGTTACTAAGGTCTCACGGCGCACATACTGGTACCACCCTGCTGGAGGTTTAGGCCTTCAGTACCCTAGCAACTGAGGTTGGTCTCGTGGGGGCCGCGTCACAGCTAGATGTAGATGTTACACCCTGTACAGTCTATGCAAGAGTGGGTGTTGGTGAGGAGCCATCTTTGACCACATGCGCCGCACCTATGTTGTTCTCTAATATTCTGTTTACTTTGCTCACTGTACGCAAAATTTAAAATTTAGATGTAGGAAAAACGTTGTATGCCAAGTTTATACCATCCTTAAAATTTGACGCCCGAGGCTTAGTCAAGATTATATATACAAGCTTATACCTCAACTTTGCACCATAGATACACAAATAACTATTTCTGCACGTTATCCATTTTTTCCGCCATCTTGGATCCACCGTATTATGCCGTATGTTTTGAAAATGTTGATTGTTATGAAACTAACCTTTGTAAAACAGATATTTTTTAAACTAAAACACTTAAAACCTTAAAATGTAGCTGTATGAAAAACGTTCTGTGTATCACGGGTGCAAAATTTAATTTGTCACACTCGATAAATATTGTCAAATGTTAATCTCGTGCGACAACCTCAACCTTGCACCTTGTAGATACACCAATAAATACTACTGGATGAATTATTTTTCGTAAGAATTATAACTGTTTACAATCTTATGAATAACCAATCCGATCTTTACTCTCTTAGTTTGATGTTTCCCACCAGTGAACTCTAGCCAGATTTTTCATGTATATATTTTTCGTACAGTATGAAAGTAATTTCAGCTCGCAAACTTTACGGTTGTTCTCGTAACCACGAAGAAGTAACACGTATAATCTTTTAATTTGGCAAGGTTTGGGATCTACGGAGGATAAAGTGAAACGCTATGTAGACATTTTTCATAAATCACATCGATATGAGAATTATAAACCACACGCATGGAAGCTCTCACGACCCGGTGTTAGACGATTGCCTAGACAGCTGATGGAAACACCGACTGCTATTAAATTTATTAATAAACAATGTTACCAACTTTAAAAGTCACTTTAATCAACACAATTCCAAGTAGAAACAGTTGGAAGTTGGTACAACCAATAGTATTAAAATTGGTTTAACGACATTAATATACAATCTTAAAGTTATAACAAACAAATGGTTTCCATGCTGACTTTTTGAATTCGCATTAAAAATAAATAAATATATCTTTAAAAAATTAAAGGCACCACAAGAACACGTAATTTTTATTATTCTATACATATTTAACATAAATAAATAATATTGGTTTTATTAGTTTAATTTATCCTTACACTATGCACCCTGGCTTATAATAGGCCTCTCTTCAGTTCTTCTCTTCAAACCGACATAAATGCCACCTGTTGCTCTCATTGAAATCTGAATACTGAACCCAAGCTCGAACTTAGTTGGAAGCAACCAGTATTTCCGCAAAATGCTTACCATGACTGCCTTCAGTTGTAACATTGAATACTTTTGACCTGGAAATACAAATTATAAACATTCTTTTAAAATTAAATTTTGGCGTGATTAAATAAATAAAAATAACTTATATTTGTATGAACTTACACTTTAAAAAAAAATAAGACTAGTGAAAAGATGGAACACTTTTTCGAGACTTCGGCTCGTCCGGACAGAACACACAAATTGAAACTACGACATTTTAACTCTCAAAATTGATTTTCCCGTACCCAAAAACATATAAAACGATACACACAATTTATTTTCAAAATTTTGACCCAAAAACGTGATACCTACGCACTACTGCTTTTTAACTGTAAAAATCGGGATCCCCGCACCCAAAAACATATAAAACGTTACCCCACACTGTATTTTTAAAATGTCGATCCAAAAACGTGATCCATACTCGCTACAACTGTTTAACTGTAAAAATCGGGTTTCCCGTACTCAAAAACATGTAAAACGTTACCCCACACTGTATTTTCAAAATGTTGATCCAGAAACGTGACCCCGAAGCGCTACGACTTTTTAACTGTCAAAATCGCTTTTCCCTTACTAAAAAAACATATAAAACGATACCCCAAAATATATTTTCATAATTTTGACCAATATTTTTTTTCAAAATGTTTACCCAAAAACGTGACCCCAACGCACCACGACTCACGCTAGAAAGCTTTCCAACTCTCCGCAATAAAATTACGAAGATTTTGGTACCACCATAACTTTTCTACGTCGCACGTCTGTGAGTGATTATATCGTGTTCCACACGCAAAATTACCGCATGATTTCAATAGTTCGGCATTCTAATGCGAGCCTAAGTATAAGTTTTCCGATGGGTTAAATTTTCCCTTAAATTGTAAAATCTGATAATTAAATTACTAGATGAGTAAATAGCCTCAGTTGTAATATTAAGTAAAAAAAAACTCTTCTTTGCGAAATGTAATATTTAAAATAAAAACAGCATCAACTGTTTAAATTGCATTTTTGCGTTTATCTGCTAAATTGTAAATATTACACAAATTCATCAGATCTGGTTGTCTAAGGCTAACAACAGACGAGACACCGGTGTACGGGACACTTTCCGGTGTCCCAGCTTCTCGCAGGGAGAGACACCGTAGAGCCACAGAATCTGGTAGCGCGCTACTCAGTGTCTCATCTGTTGACACACATTTAATTGATAGTACATTAAATTTAGTGTCCCGTACACCGGTGTCTCGGCTGTTGTTAGCCTTAAGCTCGGAAAATACTTCCTTTTAATAACCGATACCAATCGTTTCTATTACTTGACCACCGTAGTATGTAGTGCTGCATTGATAGGCCTAAGCTAAAGACGGTGTGTGGCTAACAAGACGGTATTACAGATTATCACATTGTTTGAGCATTTTTAAGTTAGTCTTGGAGAAGACAGTACGTGTGGTAGATTTATTCTAATCTAGTTTAAATATACCACGAAATAAAATAATTCTCGTTACACTCTTACCGATGCAATTTCTTGGTCCGGCGCTGAACGGACAGTAGGCATATGGATTTCGTCCCAGCAATCTCTCCGTGAGGAAGTTATCCGGGTTGAATTCTTCGGGGTTGGGAAATGCCTCTGGATCACGATGAAGAGTGTGGAAAACGATAGCAACCGTGCTACCCTGAGGGAGAGTGTAACCACCTGTAAAACAAATTACGTTCATTAGTAATTAAACATTCCATTTTCGGTCCATGATGTGTATCTTCTTACATGTTTCTGACAATTCAATTAATAATTTGAGCGGTTTCCCTATTTAAAACCACCGAGGCCTGTTGGTTGCTACTTCAATGAACGTAAATACATTAAGAAACATGTCTTTTGGTTCATCAATTTTAAATTAAACCGATTAATTTTAAATCGGTTCCGTCCGGCGTAGTTCAGATAATTATCGTTAAGCGCTGAAATTTTACTGTATGTATATTGCCGTTAAGGCAGGTAAAATAAATTAAACATACATACAATAATTTTAGGTTAGGTCTAGAATGAGGAACCAACATTTTATGTTTATTAAATGTATTTACAATGAATGGGCATTTAACTATGTTTACCATCTCAGCTTTGATGTTATAATTAATTCTACACCTTTATTATAATAACATTAAACGTATGAAAACAGCAAATATTTGTATAAAAAAAACTAATTATAATCGGCCATTAAAGATAAAATTATGTGTGTATGTTGAAGTTCAGACTGGTAAAGGAATTGAAGAAAAGGCGTGATGAACTTCGTTCTTGACGGGGGTCCCACGACCGCACACATTAATTTACTTTTTATTTTTAGACAATTAATTATTTAAGCATTTTAATCACGTGAGTGAATACAAATATTGGTCATTGATTTTATTAAAAATAATGTGAAAAAAGTTTATAGTAAAAAAAGTTGTTTGCACTTAAACACAATAAAATAATTAAAAAAAACATTGGAAACAATTATTTTGTACTGCTAAGATGTTATCTAAAACAATTCCAAGTAGAAACAGTTGGAACTTGGCGAAACTCGTTAAGGCAAGTAAATAAATTAAATATACAAAGAATAATTTTAGGTTAGGCCTAGACTGATGAACGAAAATTTTATGTTTATTGTAGCCTATGTATTTCATCGCTTGACGATAATATCGGAACTACGCTTGACTGAACCGATCGTCTCTTAATTTAAATTGATGGACCAAAACCAATATGTTTCTTGGATGTATTTACATTCATTGCCATAGAAACCAATTTTTTAACGCTTTTTCGTTACTCGTATTTTATATTTGTCGTTGCCATAGCAACCAATCGTTCTATTTGTAAAATAGCAATTGGTTTATTAGGTTTTGTAGTTTGAGCTCATCACATATTTACTGTAGGTATCTGCAGTTGATACACGTGCATATTTTACTTCAGCTACAATAATTATTGCTGTACCTACAGGTATTACAATTTTTAGTTGGTTGGCTACAATACATGGAATGCCATTCAAATTATCCTCTCCTATTCTATGATCAATTGGGTTCGTATTTGTATTTACAATTGGGGGTTTAACAGGAATTATTTTATCTAATTCTTCTATTGATATTATTCTTCATGATACTTATTATGTAGTAGCCCATTTCAATTACGTATTATCTATAGGAGCAGTATTTGCAATTTTAGGAAGATTTATTCAATGATACCCTTTATTTACTGGATTAACAATGAATTCAAAATGATTAAAGATTCAATTTATAATTATATTTGTTGGAGTAAATTTAACATTTTTTCCACAACAGTCCTACCGCAACACGCGAGGAAATTCGTTCCAAAAAAATAAGAAAGATTGACGATTTTATTACGTTTCCAAAGCCTTGAAAAAAGGACTCCATTCCATAAAAATAAGTTGCACACAAAAATGTATTTAGCAAAACTCACATTATCTTATGGAAACCCAAATGTTAAAATTCAAATAGCTAAATAAAACTATTTGAGGTATTTGGAAACCAATGTCCTGGGTTTAAAATCCCGTTCTTACTCCAGGATATGTCACAAGTAAACCAGTTAAGCTAGCACTTGCTGAGGAAGTGTACATCACACAAATTATTACACTTAAAAAACAAAAAATATTGAATACCAAATGCTTTTTGATATTTTCAGCTGTTTGATGAAAACAAACACTGTAATTTACTAAAATTACTTACTTGGTAATTTAAAATCTACCGGGACTTTTCTTGCGATAACTGGAATGCTGGGATAAAGCCTCAATGCCTCTTTGATGACCCTTTCCAGATACTTTAGCTTTTGTAGTTCGTTCACAGTAAATGGATTGTCATCCAGCGATCCAAATACTTCCTTTATTTCTTCTACGATTTTTTCCTGGAATCAAAACATTGGTAGTTAATATTTTGATGGCGTTATTGCGTTCTAAATCAAAGACATAAAATAGGAGAGGCCATATAAAGTTCAAAATATTGGACTTTGTGAAAGAAACACAACAAAGTCATTTATCACGTTCACTGCTACGCAAATTTCGTATTTCATATGCTAAGAGCTGACCTTTTATTTTTTATATTCATAGCCTAAGTGAGTAGAAATTACTTTATTTGTTATATTTGAACCTTTCTATGTAATAATCATTAATATTTTAAAGCGAAGGTATTGAAAATTCTTCCAACGCGGGGGTTGGGGTCCGAAGCACGCAATGCTTTGTGTATTGAAACAACGCCCAATACGGGGGTTGGCGTGCGAAGCACTCAATGCACTGTGTAATAATAATTCTCCCAACACGGGGGTTGGCATGCGAAGCACGCAATGCACTGTGTATTGAAAATACTACCAATACAGGGGATGGCGTGCGAAGCACGCAATGCACTGTGCGTCGGCCTCTTCTCAGTGTTCAGTGTCAAGCTCACATGTGCGTCCTTAGCAGTGAACGTGTTAATACAAAATAGGAAACTTCCTACAACACAACCTACACTATATAGTTGTGTTGGTTTTCCAATAGCAAATATATACTTGGTAAAAACAAATTATGAAGTATTTACCGATTTAAAAAATTACATAATTAATATTATCACCTCGATTCTTTTCTCTTTATTTATTACTAGGGGAATCCTCTGCTTGCTCCGCACGCCAACCCCGTTGGAACCTTCTACACACATAATCATGTTATGTTTTCTTTATAATAAAGGTGTAGGATTAATAATAACCCCAAAGTTAAGGCGGTAAATAATTTTAAATGTTCAAATAAAATTATTTCGTATACTTTATAACAACAGTTATAATAATGGTTAAAGGACCATTAAGGCTCAGGTCTACACTTTAATAAAAATCTAACCTAAACTATCGAAATGCACAGTTTGAAATTAGCTGTTAATGGAAATATTATAGCAAACAGCTGTTATGTGTTATTTTACTCAATTCGTTGCTATGGTAAGAAATGTAAATACATGTGTTCATTTATCAGTCTAGGCTTAACCTAAGATCTTTTTCCGACTAAATTTACAAATATTGAAATAAAAAAATGTGTTTATCGAAACAAATTATAGCCTATGTTACTCAGGGATAGTGTACCTTTTTATTAATAAAACTATTTTTGCATTCGGTTCAGTAGTTCCAGAGATTACCTCCTACATTCAAAAAAAAAAAAAAAAGCTTTACCTCTTTATAATATTAGTATAGAAAAAGCTTAGTTCATCAGTTATAAAAAAAAACATAACAATGGCATGTTATGGTGGTATTGAGTTATTAACAAAAGCGTTGGATAAAATACGTTTTAGAACAAAAGCAAATATAATAGACGTTTTGAAAATAGCAATAACGGATAAGGGTCGTTTTGAATAAAATTACAAAAATCAGATAAGTTTGAGTAAAGTTAGATAGAAGGTGATTTGTAAATTCTATAAGGGAGATTTTTACAACCAAATTTAATACAGTAATAAAATACAACCTAATAATTCAAAGTAATATTATATCATGAATGTTTGGTTAAGTATTCTAAATCTAAATTTCTTTCAATTCCTTTAAATAAAACTACAACTCAATGCATACCTGGATTTCGAACCTATTGCTCAATATGTACGCTATTATCCCAAGGGCAGCATTAAGTGTGTCTGTGCCCTGAAACAGATACAGTTGCTTCAATAAAACTGAAAACATGTAAAGTAATCTTATACAAAATACAATCTTTATATAAAATAAGAAATTTAAATTTGTATTATTTTTTTAATACGTCAAGGACCAATTTATATATTGAGAATTATAAATTTTAGATAAATTTACAATCATTTCGGATATATTATATTTCCTGGTTAAGGATAACGCCTCACATAGGATGTAACACCACCATGAAATACGCATGACGGGCAAACGAACAGCTGACAGATTTGATTAACTAAAACCCCACAACATCACAGAATTTAAGTAAGATTTGTTACAACTCCCAGTGTTCCGAAATTCGCATAAGGTGGATTGGTAAAGTTTTTTAAAATGTTAAAATTGTAACGTATAAATAAAGTTACAAAATTTTAAAGCTTTCCTAAAAATAAACGATAAAAAAGATTAGATTTGGTAAATGCTTTAAGTTGGCAATCATAACATAATTTTGTTTTTTATTTACTATCAAAACAGTTTTATTCCAAGAACTTAAAATTTATTAAAGGATGTTTCCTTTCAAACAATGTTCGTTATCTTTTCTACAAGTTTCCATCATGAAAAAAAGTCATCTCATTACAAAAAATGGTCATTCATAAATAATCAAAATCACAATGTTGGTAGAGGGTTGAATATCAAGCGAAGGGGTTTTTTTTTTAAAGAGACTTTGTATTCATATCAATCATATCTAGAACCATTGAAAATGAATCACTAAACAATGTTTTTCACGTTTTGTAAGAAAATGTAAAACTTATAAAACTGAAACCTAGAACAAAAATATTAAGTAATTATTGTAATGAAGGTTTAAACACAAATAACGCTGAACCAATGTCAGCTTAATTTTCAATATTGTTTAAACTTACGTTTTTACGCTTTTCGTATTCAAAATTTGTTTAGTTTCCCGATTTGAATATTATTTTTTTTTTATAAAGTTTGAGTTCTGATAATATCGTTTAACTATAGTAAATAAAAACCAATTGTTTACGTTTAGGGATACAACGGAACATGAAACGGAACATGAAAGTAAAATATTAAACAATTTTTTTTACTTTTACAATTCGTTTGAAACTATGTAATTCTAGACAATGTTAACATTATATTTTTCTAAAAACGGGACCCCTAAGATTAGAGTCTACACCACCCTTAAATTTTTGGCGTACAGGGATTTGAAAAAAATGTACTTTCCATCTACTCTTTTGGTGCGAAATAGTCGGAATTTATCTGAAATCAAACGCTTTGCAAAATCGTTTGCTCTTATTTTAATTGCCCTGCATATTTAAAATTAGTAAATTCATAACATTATGAACTTTTTCGTATTTATCGTTTTCCTCTGTACTCAAAAACACTTTTGCAGATAGCTATAAAACAATAATATTGTATAAACCATTGTACAAAATGAAGTTAAGAGTCAAAGCGGAAAACCCACGGAAAGGAAACGCGGGCAATGGACAAACAGAACGTCAGACAACGAGTAATTTCGTGTAATTTTTTCTATACACAAGGTTAGATGAGGAAAATTTGGTAATTTTATTACGGCTTCACTTTAAAACGTATATGTATTTTTGTTAAATGTTTTATGTTTTAGTAAAACTCGAATGCAAGTCAATTTAAAGCTAATTATACTGGTAAGTCTTACGGGACTCCTGACTTGTGCATAATTACACCAGAAAGGAAAACAAACATAACTGTTAGTTTCTACAGTATGATACATAATTTGTTCTATATTCAAAATTAAAATGGTACGTACCATCACAAGTATTTAAATAAATCTATTATTGTATGTACATTACATGTGAAATATATTATTCATTCAGAAAGACAGATAATCTATTTGTCTTTTGACTACTGTTCCCCATACTGTTCTTGGAAACTGACAAAAATATCAATTAATAATGGTCATTAAATGCGTTTTAAATTCCAGAAATGTCTAATACAAATAGTTAAACTTGAACAAAATCGTTTAAAACATTCAACTAAAATTGGTTTGTGCCAAATTTTTTTGAAAATAGATTTGTCTCTTAAATTATATAGAAAAACATAAATATTTTCATTAAAAATGCCAGATAAAAATACTATCTTGGGCATTAATGTATATATTTGTTATTTTCTTTATATCTCACAAACAACAGAAATTACCCTTTTAAATACATTCTAAAAAGTGAATTTACAACCATTCTTTAGTTATGTGCAATTATGGTTGTTGTATTTGACTAATTTAAATATTCTCAGAAGGAATTATACATAAAAATATATTTACCGCCGTAAAAAACGTTTTCATTTCATCCATGATGTCGTGGTCATTGAATTGATTATTTTCATCTTCACCGGATTTCAGCAAATGATCCAAAAATGCTAATCTTTTAGTTCCTGAAAATAGTAATAACTTGAACACAGTGTATTAATTAAGTGTATTAAGACTATTTAAGAAATCTTCCTTGAGTAAGTCCCTAAACTTTAAAAACGTTCTCCTGTAAAGTTAAGGAACACATTTCCTTGGCACGTTATTTCCCTGCGCGTGTGTACGTCGTCGAATTATAGCTTATGTGTTAGTTTTTTATTGTGCTCATATATATTTGTGTAGGACCAATCAGGTTACTACTAAATAAAAATTGCGGACGTTGAATGGGATTTTACTGTCACGCTTTTTTCATCACGCGTCACCCGCTACTATACAGGGTGATCAACCTCAAGATGGCTACCATTGGGACCTCGGAAACTATAAAAGTTACATTAAACTTTAAAGGGGGACCTTCCCTACATTTTCCCTTTCATTAAAAATACAATAATAAAATTTCAAAAAATTCCGCCATTTTTCTAATATAGCAGCCAACTTAATTTTTTCAAATGGAAACCGCTATTTTTTATAACGGATTTAGAATTTACATGCAATTTTAAGACGTTTTTATTCATGGTGTTTTTTTTGATAAACTTAACCGTTTAAGCGCTAGGAGCGCTGAAAGTTTCAGAAACTCTTATTTCAACAATTAATTATTAGAGGCATGTTTTACCATTTATTTGCAAACAATAAAATTTAACACAAAGTGCAATATCTTGTACAATTGAATGTTAAAAAGCTGTTGCAATTTGACAAATACTTTATTTTATACAAAAAA
>JAGFPH010002161.1:91600-107938 GCA_018207615.1 Philaenus spumarius
TCACTAAGAAAGGGTTTGAAAAAATTCGAAATTTTAGGGGGGGTTTGTTGGGATCAAAGTTATTAAAAAACGACTTCTTCAAAACTACCTAATGGATTGGAATTAAATTTGGTATGTAGCTTCCTCTAGGGCCATAGGTGCTCACTAAGAAAGGGTTTAAAAAATTCGAAATTTTACGGGGAGTTTGGGGGGATCAAAGTTATTAAAAAACGACTTCTTCAAAACTACCGAATGGATTGGAATAACATTTGTTATGTAGCTTCCTCTAGTGCCATAGGTGCTTACTAAGAAAGGGTTTGAAAAAATTGGAAATTTTAGGGGGGTTTGGGGATCAAAGTTTTTAAATAACGATTTCTTCAAAACTACCGAACGGATTGGAATGAAATTTGGTATGTAGCTTCCTCTAAGGCCATAGGTGCTCACTAAGAAAGAGTATGTAAAATTTCGAAATTTTAGGAGGGGTTTGTGGGGATCAAAGTTACTAAAATCATAATTTCAGATCTTTTATTATTATGACAATAGTGTTTTTATTATTTAAGATCTATATATATAAAAGCCAAATAACACTCACTGACCGAACACTTAAAAAGAATACAATTACGTTAAAAAGACTGAAAATATGAACCACCACGGGCAACGCCGTACGGGTCAGCAAGTATATTATATAATTATCAGCGAATTTCCAAAGGAAATATGAGCTATTGCAGTGTCTCTTTTGGTGAGACCTAAGGTAGGGAGTAGTAAATGAGCACCGATAATGGTCCCCAGAACACGTGCTGGGTGTCATTAAAATTTGTATATATGTGTTCCCACCATAACGTGCGATTTGGTTCAAATTTTGGCACGCAAGTTGGTTGTGTAAGTCGCTCGGACCAGTACGTTATTAAAAAAAAACCGACAACCGGAAACCCATTTTCTGACCGGAAGTAAAATCGTTTTGAGATTTTACGCACTAGAATTTTTAGGGTTTTATCTAAGAAAATATATTTAAGATTAATATAATAATAATGCATATTTAGTTTTTTAACACGACCTTATAGCTCACTTGGTTCGCAAAAAAACGATCAAAACGTAAAATACCACTAGTAGTTCTGTGAACAGTAGACCTCGCTCGTTGAAATAACAAATGTGGTTTTGAGCTTACGTTAAAAATAGTGAGCCAGTAAGGAAGTAAGCACAAGGTTTAGCCAGTGAAACATTATTTTGCAATTCCCGCGATTTCTAGTTCTTGTTTTTTTTTCTTGAACTTTAACTGCTAAAGATTTTCTTTTAGAGGCATTGTGTTTTATTTAGGTTAATAATGAGTAAGATAGCTAAAAATATCGCGTTATAGAGGGACAACATAGAATTAAATATTTATAACTAAAACTTAACAATGTATTTACAGTTCCATAACTTCCATATCATATATCATATTCCAATATTAGAAATAATGAAAACAAACGATGTTAAAGCGTCGTGATAGTGATGTCAACCCATGTACCAACACTACCCACGGTGTCATTTTTTGAATGTCCTTTATCGCCGAGGGGTTTCATTTGTTTCATCTCATTTTGTAATTCAAGTAGAACTAAGTCAAATACCTTTATGAAATTTACAAAGATAATTTACAAGTGTACAGTTTAATTCTTTGATTTATCCTCAACACTTTCTTATTCTTATATGTCATTTTTGGGCAAATGATATATTCCTAAATTACTATTCAAAGCAGGCCTAGTTTTGTTAGCAGTCTTGTAGTAGGGACATAAAAACACGAGTTTTCAAAATAAGAAATTTGAAATTGATAAATATTTTCATACAATTCTATTTAGAACCAAATTACGAAACTTTTTTACATTTATGAAAAAAATTAAAATAATTTTTACTACTTTTTATGTACGCCTAAAGTTGAACCTTTTCCTTTCATTACATGCTTGTTCCTTGAGCTAATAACTTTGTTAATTTTACTTCAATCATTTTTTACTGTCATATATGAATTCTTTGAACCTTTATCTACAAAAAAGTTGTGGAACACTTTTGAATTGGTTTAGAATAAACGTATAAAAACATAGTTGAAATACAAAAACTTGGAAAATTTTAAACAAATTTGAAATTTACGGCCATTTTGTGAGCTTACCGTTAGAGATAGGGAAAAAAATCAGGAATATAATTTTGTTGAAAATCAAATTTGCTGATCGCAAAATGTTATTAGTTTTTAAATTCGACTTGCGGTTAAGCCACAAACTGGCTTTGGAAAAAAGCTTACACTGAGGGAAACGGTCCGGCCGCCATTTTTATTTTATTTAAGGGGTTAAAAATGAAAAATGTAAAAAAAACTGTATATAATATACATGGCTCGGCCTAGGAATAAGGAACATTGATTCAAAAAATCATCAAAATCGGTCAAGGCGTTTGGCCGTAATCGTGAGACAGACACACAGACGAAATGCCGAACGGTCGAGTTAAAACGGAGACGTCGCTTCGCTCGGTCAATAAACGTAACCGATTCAAATCCACTTAGAGCATCCTTTTATCCGAGGACGACGGCCGATTTTGTACGCTGCGAGCGAAGCGAAGCCGTTCATAGCCCGAGACCTCAAGGTCGAAGCTGGAGGCTTAAGTGCAAACACATTCTACTGATATATTTCGTACGGAGGCAGCTATTCAGTGCCTTCGTGGGTAAACCAATTTACCAAATTGTCGTAGAAACCCTAAAATAAACCAACTTAATTTTGGTAATCCGCTCAACTCACATTAGCGGTTCGCCTGTGCGTTCGTACCATTTATGTTTTGTAAAATATTTTGCGGTGCTGTGTGCACTGTTGGCAACACTGCTCGGTTAAAACACGTCCATCGCCGTGTGTGTATGGAAAGTGCCGATGTTATCATTTCAGGTTAAAACGAACCGAAATCGCTCAAGATTTATGTGAGAGTGCATTAACTGTATATTATAATTTGTTGTAAGTATAATGAAAAATTCATAGGTAGACTCAAATTTATTCCAACACTAGCTGAAAACCCGTGCTTCGCTACACGGAATTTGTTTTTTGCTAAGTCATTATCACTATGATTCATAACTAATTGTAATACTTTTCTCTCATTTTCTTTCATCTATTATTTCATGAAAGTGAATTATAACATTTATATTCAATTAGTTTGGTACTTATTGTTCACTGGTTGCCCGTAAATCGTCTTCCGATTCTCAGTGTATGTGTGCTGAATAAATTAAATCAATAAAAAATTCAGAGTGAAGAGCGTCTTCATTTTCAACCACTAAATCTACAGATTGGTAAATCTCAGTCTTAGCTGGATGTTTACAGATCACCCAGATACGTCTTTAATATGCGAATGCATAGATCGGGTTAGTTTTGATCAGCTTACGTTCAAAATATTTTCATAAAATTATAAGTCCCAAATTTCAGCTCTCTAGCTATAAGGAAATAATACCAATAAATATTTAATTTTGTTATAAATTTTTAATATTAATATTTGTTTTTAGGGGTTATTATTACTTTTTCAATCCTTAGCAGCACGTAACAAAATGTAAAACTGGTTTATTTTGTATATGCATCTTGTAAGAAATAAATGTTAAAAATTTCAGCTCTCTAGCTTCAAGGAAAGTATAAAAACAAAATAAATATTTATTGTTTTTAGGGGTTGTTATCACATTTTCACCTCTAGCAGCACGTAACAAAATGTAAAACTCATTTACTTTTTATATGAGTTTTGTAAGAAATAAATGTGCAAAATTTCAGCTTTATGGAAAGTAAACAAACAACGTTTATTGTTTTAGGGGATGTTTCAACCCTTAAAGAAAAATATTTTTAAATCATTACTTAGTTTGCCTTAAGGTCCTATGAAAAATATGTGTACCAAATTTCACGTTCCTAGGGGATAGGGTTTTTGAGATATAAAACAAACAATATTTATTGTTTTAGGGGTTGTTTCAACCCTTGCAGGCCAAATATTTTAAAATCATTTAGCCTGTGGCAAATACATGTACCAAATTTCACATTCCTAGGACGTAAAGTTTTTGAAATATATAACAAACAATATTTATTGTTTTAGGGGTTGTTTCAACCCTTACAGACCAAATATTTTAAAATCCTTTCTTAGCACGCCTCTTGCCCCTATGAAAAATACTTGCACCAAATTTCACGTTTCTAAGAGGTAAGGTTTTTGAGATATATAACAAACAATATTTATTGTTTTAAGGGTTGTTTCCACCCTTAAAGGCCAAATATTTTTAAATGCTTTCTTAGTGCGCCTCTAGTATCTATGATCAATATGTGTACCAAATTTAAAGTTTCTAGGTGGTAAGGTTTTTGAAATATATAGCAAACAATATTTATTGTTTTAGGGGTTGTTTCAACCCTTGCAGGCCAAATATTTTAAAATCATTTAGCCTGTGGCAAATACATGTACCAAATTTCACATTCCTAGGACGTAAGGTTATTGAGATATATAACAAACAATATTTATTGTTTTAGGGGTTGTTTCAACCCTTACAGACCAAATATTTTAAAATCCTTTCTTAGCACGCCTCTTGTCCCTATGAAAAATACTTGCAACAAATTTCACGTTTCTAAGAGGTAAGGTTTTTGAGATATATAACAAACAATATTTATTGTTTTAAGGGTTGTTTCCACCCTTAAAGGCCAAATATGTTAAAATGCTTTCTTAATGCGCCTCTAGTATCTATGATCAATATGTGTACCAAATTTCAAGTTTCTAGGTGGTAAGGTTTTTGAAATATATAGAAAACAATATTTATTGTTTTAGGGGTTGTTTTAACCCTTGCAGGCCAAATATTTTAAAATCATTTAGCCTGTGGAAATACATGTACCAAATTTTACATTCCTAGGACGTAAGGTTTTTGAGATATATAACAAACAATATTTATTGTTTTAGGGGTTGTATCAACCCTTGCAGGCCAAATATATAAAAATCATTTCCTAGTTCGCCTTTTGCCCTTGTGGAAAATACATGTACCAGATTTCACATTCCTAGTAGGTAACGTTTTTGAGATATTTAACAAACAATATTTATTGTTTTAGGGGTTGTTTCAACCCTTACAGGCCAAATATTTTAAAATCCGTTCTGAGTGTACCTCTAGTGCCTATGAGCAATATGTGTACCAAATTTCAAGATCCTATGTGGTATGGTTTTTGAGAAACTGTGATCAGTCAAAACTACCCCTAGACCCCCAAAACTACCCCTAAAAATTTGAATATCAAAATGAAATTTCTTTAGTTTTCCTATTTCCATCACAAAGTATACACATGCCAAATTTCATCTCTCTAGTTACATGGGAAGTGGGAGAATTAGTGATGATGAGTGAGTGAGTGAGTGAGTGAGGGCTTTGCCTTTTATATGTATAGAAGATACTTTTATTATTACTGTACATTTATAAAAATCGCTCTTATCCAACTGTATTGTGTAACTTTAGACGATTACATTTTAATAGCTCTATTGAGACAGTAATGTATGGCCCATAAATGTTAATGACCTTTAAACTATAATTAACTAGTGGACCCGGCAATGCTTCGCTATTGCTTGATTTAATTTTCAAGTTAGTTACCCCCATTACATTACATTGACTTGAGTAATCGAATTGTAAACGGTTTGTATGTGATTTAAGAAAAACATTAAACAAATTTAGCTTTATAGTTAGTAGGAAGTTAATGCAATTTATTTTGTAATTTATAGGGATAGCAACAACATTGTAATCTATTTGTTTGTAGTGGGCATATTCTCTAAATAATCCTGCTACAAATATGTGTAAATTGTGAAAGTTTTTAAGTCGTTTTTTAAAGAAAAAGTAAGTGTAGAAATTATTTAATTTTAAGGGCTGTTTCTTAATTCCAACCCTTTGGGCTGCAGTAATTGTAACGTATAAACAGTGCTGGCAATGATATGTATAAACTGTGAAATGTTTAGTGAAGTCGGTCCAATAGTTTTTGAGCCCAAGAGGACAAAGAACCATTCATTTTTACTTTCTCCCCCTATACCATAGTATATGGAGAAAGTATTGTATTCGTCAAAATTTTCGAGTTTGAGTTTTTGGTGGAAATATCCGTTTTGGGTCCCCCTGAACCTAAAAAAGTGGTTTTCGGAGTGATGTCTGTGTGTGTGTCTGTGTGTCTGTGTGTCTGTGTGTCTGTGTGTCTGTGTGGATGTTATCAGACCTAGAGCCTAAACCAGTCGTCCGATTTTGATGAAATTTGGTATGGAGGTATTAATCCACGGTATCTCCAGGCGTTTTTTTCATTTTTGTGAATTTTTTATTTTTAAGGGTAATTTTCCCATAAAAACCCTTAAAATAACGGAAAAATCAACTTTTCTCAAAAACGGCTCTAACGATTTTGATTAAAATTGTATAGTTTATTAGGGACCTAAAGTACTATAAACTGTAAAATTTTGATCAAAATCGTTCGAGCCGTTTTTGAGAAAAGTTGGTTTTTCCGTTATTTTAAGGGTTTTTATGGGAAAATTACTCTTAAAAATAAAAAATTAAGTTCCTATAATGAGGGAGAAAGTATGTGTCAGTTTCCTGATACCGTTTATTATATGTAGAGATAGTAAAGCAATAAGGTCGTTAATCTCTATTAACGTACAAAGGTCGAAGAGCTCTGTGGATTCATACTGATTGGATGATTATTGTACTACCCTTATGCACATTTCAATAACATAGTCGTCATCCTCAGAGGGCTTTAACACTACTGAACTGAACTAGTCTAGGGTATACTCCGTCCTCCCCACTCCTCTCCGTTCACACCCAATCACAACGCGTCTAGGTGGGGAGTAGCAGCTGGGCGAGAATCGCTAGTATAAGGGCTCAGCCACTCCGTCTCGATACGTGCTGCCAGCCGGTTCTACGCTGTGACGTCACAGGGTTGTTACTCTTGCAGCACTGCCATACAACCACCACTGCTTTGCATTATAGTTCATTTCACCTCAGCGTGAGGCAAAACCAAATGACCGTAATAAGACCCTTACCCTTAGGCCTATTGTGCGACATCGGGGATGGGCACTTGTCGACTGCCTTTGTATTAGAGTTATTGCTGTTTGTCCCAGTGTCATTATGCAAACTTTTTTAATTGAAAGAAAAACTTAAAACAAAATATATCATTCGCTGTGTTTTGATCGCGTGATTATTTTTATACCAAATATGAAGGAAATCGGTTGATTTTGGGGAAGGCAAAGTAAATAGTTAAATCCTATGTGTTTTCAAATATTTTTTATCATCATGAATACGGAAATAAATTTACATTGAATAATGATGTTGAGTTTTATAAAAACCTCTTACTTACTACTGTACACAATAATCATCACATTATAGTGGCCTGACAGTTTTTTTGTTAATTAAATGCAGTATTAAAATATAGACATTAAGTAAAACTATTAAATAACTGTTCTATATACATCGAGCATAAAATACAATTAAAATTAAATACATCTTAATATTATAGACAAACAGAGCATGGGCTACACGAAAATATAAAATTACACATCTTATTGCAGTACATAGCACGGATAAAAATTAAACATAGGCTATTCCTTCTACCTACTTGCACACTAAACAAAATTTTAATAGGCTATTTAGGGACAGGCGAAACAAGTACATCATTAATGATAGTCTATTATTTATCTTTAATTTAATTTATAAATTTAATATAATTTGACTAATACAGTATATTTAACAAAAATCTTAAAATTTCTTTGAACTATCTAGTTTTGTGAAAAATAGCTACTTTATTGGTTCATTAAGTTATTAGTCTAATGTGGTCAATAGAGTAATATTAGTTTATTTATTTCAATGACGTAGGTGTGCCATATAAATTTAATATATTCCCTTATAAGGACTTACGCTTATTTAATAATACTTGGGTTGATTTTGTTGTCAATTTTCAATGCCCAATGCCCAAATAAAGAGTAAAGTATGTTTTATGAGTTTTCAATTCAAAACATAAAGCCTTGGTTATTGTTTGATTAACGACAATGTTAAGCATGTCAGGCCACTATAAGGTGATGATTATTGTGTACAGTAGTAAGTAAGAGGTTTTTATAAAACTCAACATCATTATTCAATGTAAATTTATTTCCGTATTCATGATGATAAAAAATATTTGAAAACACATAGGATTTAATTATTTACTTTTCCTTCCCCAAAATCAACCGATTTACTTCATATTTGGTATAAAAATAATCACGCGATCAAAACACAGCGAATGATATATTTTGTTTTAAGTTTTTCTTTCAATTAAAAAAGTTTGCATAATGGCACTGGGACAAACAGCAATAACTCTAATACAAAGGCAGACGACAAGTGCCCATCCCCGATGTCGCACAATAGGCCTGAGGGTAAGGGTTTTATTACGGTCATTTATATTTGCCTCACGCTGAGGTGAAATGAACTATAGTCGGCAGCATGTATTTAATACTTAATGACCCCCATTATACCTATCTACCCCTAGTGGCGTCCTCTTTGATATTATAGACTTTCAACAATCAATAAATAATACTTTAATTAAATACTAATGAACCTAGAAAAGGTAAAATGAGCGAAAACACAACAAATCTGTTACATTATGTTTACTTCTTGGATCTTACCCATTTGATAGATTTTTTCATCTGTTTTCTCTCACTACATTTGTCGTCACTTATCCACCGTACTTGCGTGTTAGTTTCTATAGCCTTTATCTGCGTTGGAGTCATAGTTTGCTTGGCCCACTTGGTTAGAACTGCTTGGTTTTTATGCTCCTTTAAAACGCAAATTTCATTTCGTAAACGTTTGATCGTGTTGTTAAACCGTTTGTAGCAATAAGACTTTCTTAACATTCTGTCAGCAAAAATTGTATTTTTCCGTTTTAGACATTTTAGCGGCGATTTCAAGCCCACTATTTCATTTTGTAATGATTCGATAAACTCGGATTTACGTTCACAATATGTACAACAGATTAAGCTCGTTAGTTCTTCATTTTTCTCAGTTTCACATCCTCTGGAATTGTCAATATCCTCAGTACAAATAGCCAGTTTTTTTTTTAGGACTTAACTCTGCCAACCTTACTATTGCTGAAGCTCTAACAGCTCTAATTCTGCTCCCGTCTGCTCTAAGTACAGAGGTTTGACTTAGTGTACTATCATTGGGCAGATTTTGAGAAGGGATTGCAGATTTATTTAGTAGTCTTTTCAATGGAAGTCCTAAAAGGCGGTTTTTCATATCATCTTGATAATCAGTAGGCAAGAAGTGCTTATTACAAATACGTGCATTTTTTATGTTAATACTGTCTTTCCTGTAGCACTTGATAACCCATTGCTTTGAAATATCACTATCAATTGGGAATCGGTGGTAAATAACGCCTACCTCACAGCCCTTGGTGTTGCGGTAGGTATTTCCGCAATTAAAAATAGCACAGCTCATGTTTCAATGCGATTCTAAAATACTAAATCGTTTACGTATATAATTAAAGCTTGAAAACTAATTTGTTTTTAAACTGACCGACATTATTACTATAACGAATTATTAGACACTAACATACTTAAACACTAAAGATAGACAACGCGCATACAAAACGCACACAATGAACTTCTCAGTGACACTGAATCAAACAAACAACATTTGGAAAAGCCTAGGCTGCACTAGTGAATAAGCTCGACTAACAACCATATGACGTCACGCGGTCAACGTCCCCTCCCCTCACCGTCAACGGCGGCGTTTGCTAAACTTCAAAGGAGTGGCTGAGCCCTTCTATTCGCCGGCCCTGGGGAGTAGGACGAGCGACGTAAACCGTTACAAGCCTTAATAAATATAAATAAAAATAAGTAAAAATATAAATTCTTTTAACATTAAATAAAATAAACTTAAATCTATTTTTTTTTTCTTTTCATTAAATTGTTCTGCTATTGTTTTTTGTCCCTCCTATTTGTGGTTCTGTGTTTCATTCAATCATTATGTATAAATTTATAGATTTTTGTAGTTGTTAGTATTTCAACAAAACATTCGAATAGTAAGATGAACATTAAATTTGTAGAGCAGGTTGCTTTCCAGAACTTGCTTAGACTAAACAAAACTACAGCTAAACAAAAAGCAAAGTAAACAAATTTTACAAAATCTTTACTACTCCAACGAATTGTAATTTAAAAACTGACATTTTTTACAGGATCATTAAACTGTTTACATATTAGCAACTTAAAGTGATTTGGTAATCTGTCGTATAACCTTAGCCCATACAATAAGTAGTGTTTTCATTTAATTTCAGTATATTAATATTTTGGTGTTACGACAGTTGGTCACAGCGCACACTTTTGTAACCAGATACATGGGTTTGCGATTCGATCCCCCGATGCCCTACTAATTCTGGTCCCATTACGGTAATTTCTCCGTAATTACACCAACACTCTGAACATAATTTAATGCTACGGGCTTAACCTACTATCTATACTACAATAGTATAAAGAGGTAAATTTGTTTGTTTGTATGAAGGGAGTAATCTGTGGAACTACTAAACCGATTGAAAATATATTTCCACTAATTAAAAGCTACACTATCCCTGAGTAACATATGTTGGAATTTATTTTGATTTCAGGGTTGAAACAGCCCATAAGACTATAAATATTAATTGTTATACTTTCCTAAAAGCTAAAGATATAAAATTTTGTACAATTATTATTACTTACAAGATACATAGAAAAAGTTTACTATATTTGCATTTTTTCGTGTGCTGCTAAGGGGTGAAAATGTAGTAAAACCCCTATAAAAACGTTATGACTGTTATACTTTTCTTAAAGCTAGAGAACTGAAAATTTGGCACTTATTAATTTTAAGAGTTTTATATGAAATAAAATAAATACGTAATAACAAACACAATTTAAATACTTACATCTAATGGGTGAACCGGGGGGGTAACAGCCCCTTTACAATGAAAATAAATTGTTATACTTCCCATGATTGACACCTTTGTTTCTTATGTGGTAATCTCTTTGCGTTTGCTTCACTGCGGGGGTTGGCGAGCAAAGCGAGCAGGGGGGCGGAGCCCTCTAGTATAGTGACAATTATAAAGGCACGACTTAACAGATTCGTCAGATTCTTTTGTAAGCCTGTATAAAGCTCTTTAAAATTACACTTATTACTTCATATTCTAGATTTCATGATTGTATTCTACATTTCATATAGTCATTCGAATAGTCGTATGTCTACTATATAGATGTACTTCATTAAATTTGTTGTTATGGTTTCAATTCTGTTTTTACAAAACAACGTAAAATAAAAATAACATTTTTTTAATATTTTTTTAAATCCAACAAAAATAAAGCTAGCTTAACCCCAGCTGATTTTTAACAAGCCAACATTTTTGTAAGAATTGTAATCATTTTGTAAGTCCAAAGCCTGGACGAAGTGTGATGGGAATCAGAAAGTGCAGTTTACATATTAGTGAGATTAGTGTCAGAACCAACTCAGGTAGCTGGCCCCAAAAATGTAACGAGATGTCCGTGTCACCAACTGCCCGGTATTCGAACGGGAAGCTGGAGCTGTTCTATAAACCTTGTGTTGTAACAGTGAACATTTTGGCCATAGTACAAAGTATATATCTGTTATGCACAAAAAAAAAAAAAAAAAATGTATTTACAAAAAAAGTAAATGTGAGCGGTCCTTCACGCCTTTTCTTCCATTATTTTACCAGCCTTAACGGCAACATACAGAAACAATTTTAATCTTTTAATTGTAGATTATAATTAGGTTTTTTTTATACAAATATTTGCTGTTTTCATTCGTTTAATAATATTATAATAAAGGTGTAGAATTAATTATAACATCAAAGCTGAAATGGTCAAAATAATTAAATGCCCATTCATTGTAAATTCATTAAATAAACATAATGTTGGTTCCTCAGTCTAGGACCTAACCTAAAATTATTGTATGTATGTTTAATTTATTTTACCTGTCTTAACGGCGACATACATACAATATTGTTAGGTTAGGCCTAGACGTAAAATTACTTTTCAGGCCTAACCTAAAATTTCAGCGCTTGACAATAATATCTGAACTACGGCGGACGGAACCGATCTTAATTTAAATTGATGAACCAAAACAAAATGTTTCTTGAATCTATTGCCATAGCAACCAATTTTGTAACGCTTTTTTCGTTACTCGTATTTTATATTTGCCATTGCCATAGCGACCAATTAATAACACTTTTTTTCGTTACGCGTTACATTTTCTATTTGTTAACTTCTACCGCAACCCGCGTTAAGGAACTTCGTTCCAAAAATGGTACCATATAAAGAACACGGGGAATATTTAGGACTTTATAATTTGTAACTTAAAATGAGGTAATAATAAATGTTATATTTTTGGCAATATTTGCGCTCCAAATTGGTACATTTTCATGAGCCCACGTAACTGGTTATCCTAGACAAAAGGGTGATTCTTACAAAAAAGTTCTCCCATTTAAATAACAGTGCGCAATTATAAAATAACAGTTATTTTTTAAATACAGCGGATTTTTTTATTTATTTATTTATTTAGCTGTAAATTTGTTCCAATATACCTTGGAGAAATTTTTTAAATAAAAAAATTTTTTAATACGATTTAAAAGTTTCGTTTCTGCTGAAAATCATAATTCGAATATATATATTTAATGCAAAAAATATGCAATACCTTATGAGTTTCCCATAATTCAATGCAATACTGAATCAAACAAGTATGGTAGGTAATTAACATAATTTAAAAATAAATAATAACTTCCTTAATATTATTCGGCCAACTTACGGTCTTGCATAGTTTCCAAGTCGAGTGTAACAGGTGATCGATGTTTTCATAACGACTGTATTGTATGCGTTTGCGTAGACACAGCAAGGTGGGGGCGTACTTCCCTTATATCCTCACAGCGCTCTCGAATCGAGTCTGCATTTGCCCGCGTTGTTGTGTGCATCAAACCGAATTTTTCGCTTTTTGCAATTACGTAAATTGGTTGTGTTTTATAGTGAAATTTCAGATAATTATTTTGTAATAATTTTGTATTTTAAAAAAAAACTCTTTCTTTCGAAACTTTAAAACAAAATGAACACTCAGATTTTATTCGTAGCCTCCTGCGTCCTACTGCTACTTGGACCTTTTTTCCCAGAAGTAAATGGGTCACCGTCGTCCTATTTCGATGACGGTAAGTTTTTCGTTTCTCTTACACTCTGGTAACTATTTGCTAACGTAGCTTTGGTCGGTTCAATTGTTTGTGTGTGTGTTTTATTCGCGGAAACTCGGTCAAAGGCTTTACATATGGTACACAGTTTAAATTTACTAACAACACCATCTTACGGTATTTCCAATTAAAGTTTGTACAAACATATGTTTTTAAACAGTCATGCTTAAAAGTTAAATTAAAATGACAAACTTAAACTTTCTTAAATTTAAAAGACGAATACTATAAAATGTACAAAAATAAAATGAAACCATACACGAAAGAATTAGGAATATTTTGGGCAGTTAACGTTTTGTCTGCAAACATGTTTCAGAGAGTGAAGATCAAGTTTTGTATTTTTATAAATTAAAATTTGGTTTAACCTTATCTTGTTAAAGTAAAATGTAAATTTCTTTCTTCCAATTAATTGTTTAATTAATTTATATACTTTTATTGAATTTCTTTATATTATATATAAAATAAAATAATACGAATAATCGAACCGTCGCGTCGTTAATTTGAAGAATTTTGTTTTAATATTGCGGAACATATTTTGCTTGCGTTAATCGTTACGCCGGTTGTAAACATTCACCATAACATATGTACAGACATTCAATAATAAAACAAAACAAGCAAAACATTAATGAAATATGAAAATTTTGTATCTTTAAAAAAAACAATAAAAGCAGTAAACTTAACATTGCTTGCAAATATTTGTGTTTTTTTTTTTTTATTCCATCAAATGTCGTTTTATTGGTTTCAATGTAATTAAAATTAAAAATTTTCAAACATGTTTCGAAAGCAGAGTTTTGTTTTGTATTTTTATAAATAAATAGTTGGTTTTCACTTGTCTAGTTAAGGGTTGGCTCTAGCTGTCGGCAATGTTGGCTGACACTCCATAAGACCAATGTTAAATTAAAATCCAAATGTTTCCTTTATTTTTGATCAGAAAATTATAAACGATATGTCATTTTAAAGTTATGGTCAATATGCATGCAAATGGCTTTTTCAAAATTAAGAAAAATATTTTGTTTAATATTTATTAACAATTTAAAACATTGATTTTTAATATTTTTTTATGTTGTCACTATTAACTATAGCAAAAAACTACCAAGCCATTCGCTTGAAGATTTTCGTCCCCAAGATTTTGGTATTTTTTTAAAAACGCTATTTGAACAATTGCGGGTTTTAAATGGATTTAGGCTGAGCAATGTCCGCGTAACCTACCGCCGCTATAGGGAGTCGCAGGTTGCTTTCTGCTTTACTAGAGCCGACCCTTAAAGTAATATGTACATTAGCTTTTTTTTATTTTTCAAATAGTTTATGGAATTTTCTGGATAGTAAAATTATATAAAATCAAGTAATATAAATAATGAAACTTTCGCACATTTAAAGGCAATTTATCTAAATGTCGAGGAAATGCTTTTACACGCTTAATTTATTGCATTATTTATCATACATAGGCCTATTCGTCTTTTTGTTCGGTATTCTCACCATCGATATTTGTCTTATAGATACAAGACTTGTAAAAATACAAATTTTGTGTGTGATGCGTGATTTTTCTAGTAAACAAATTTTATCTAACAATATTTATTAAAATATTTGCGAAAATTTAGCTAAATATAACAATTTATTTGTTACATTAATACAATGGAAAACGGGTTTTGAAAAGTGTCGGTTATGGGGTTTTTACAAGAAACAATTAATTTTTAAACTTTTATCTCCGTAATATTCCTTATAGAAAACTAATTTATATAACTTTTTACGGTTATTTTTACAACTTTTTAGTGCACGTTAATACAAAAACTAGTAATACAAAATGTAATTCATTTACAGCAGAAGTAATGGTTTTATTAGTTGTTAAGGAACAAATAAACAAACGGTGAAAGTTTCACAAAAATATTTGTAATAGACTTTTTGAGAAAAAATAGTCAGTTTAACATAAGCGGCATATTGACGACCTTGTCCCCTTGAATCTAAACTATAGCGGAAAAGGACATAGATCAAGACCGGGATTTGAACCCATGACTTTTGTTTTTTCGTCACAATTCTTTATAATCGGTTTTTTAAATTGTAATTTGGTTTTTAAATAACCCACCTCAAATGTTTAGTGATACCTGTTCGGATTAGGTCAAGCAATATATGGTTAGAAATAACTATGAATTCATTACTTGCAATATATTGTCTTAAACTTTACACACCTTCATTTTGTTTTAAAAATGTTCTTATTTGAAAACTAGAAACTGAGATTTTATTAAAACAGCACTAACAGCAGCCGACAACAAAACTCACAGAGATTTGAAGAATGTTTGCCTGTATTTGCATATAAAGAGCGACGAGTCAGTCGTGAAAGTGTTACGCGAACGAGCGTATCCTGATTTTATTAAAATAATAAAAATGCCCTCCATCATTTACACAGGTTTTGTCACACCAGTTGTAGAAATGAGTTTAAGTTATAATAATTTGCTCTATATTAACAGGTAGCATAAAATTATAAAAAGGTTATTATATATTTAATTTAGAAAGACAATTTTTATATACAGAAAATTATATTTAGATTGAACTGATGTAGCTTCCCACGGGTAAATTTGTATTTATTTAACTTGCAAAGCCTTAGAAAGTTTTTATTTTATTTATTATTATTACTATCTGGGTGCCCGTGCTTCGCTACGGGTTAAGCTCGATAAAAAAATATAAATTTCAAAGGCATCCCGTATACTCTTAGTTAATACGCTATTTACACTATGTACTACTTTCTTAGCTTAAGTTTATAAAATATTCATCTTTTAGTTTTATTAATACCTTTCGAAGGACAGCCTTTTTATAGGCTTATTTAAAGAACCTCCTTTATAACGCTTTTTACTTTTTAATAACCTTAAACGCAAAATATTTTAAAATCCCGTCTTATTGCACATCTAGAGCATAAGGGAAACCACTATGTTAAGTCTCAAGTTAATATGTTTTGTCGTTTTTGAGAAATAGTGATGAATATTGAGTCAGTGGCATTTGGCTTTTATCTATATTTCTAACGCTTTTTACTTTTTAACAACCTTAAACGTAAAATATTTTAAAATAACGTCTTATTGCACATCTAGAGTATAAGGGAACCACTATGTTAAGTCTCAAGTTAATACGTTTGGTAGTTTTTGAGAAATAGTGATCATCAGCGAGTCAGTGGTAT
>JAGFPH010002161.1:124637-136144 GCA_018207615.1 Philaenus spumarius
GGGGGGGGGTAGCGAACTTAAGAATTAAAAAAATACATAGGAGCATTTGTTCAAAGTTCTTAGGCCTATTATCGAAATTTGCTTGTAATAACATGCTTTATAGACCAGGCAAACTAGAACGAGTTCGACCCGAATCTATAAATTTTTGCCTACACCTCAGATTTGGATGCAGTTTTCTGCATCGTGTTCAGAAAAATAAAAGATAAAGAGTCTACCAGTTCCTATGACCAGTTTCGGGATAAATCGGAAATCCATTGCATAAAGTGCATCTAAAAGTGCATAATTTTTGAAAACTCTAAAAATAACGAAAGCCGCGAAAATCGGTAGAGACTTGAAAATTTCCTCTCCGGGGTTTTTGGGGACGCTGATTTCAATTCCGACTACGAGAAACGCCCCCGATGCGCTGGGGGCTCCGAGGGGTCGGGGCCGAGGGGGGGGGGGGGGGAAACGTAAGGTTTTGAAATATTTTGAGTTAGAGGCATATAGTAGGATCAGGCCGGTTCCCATGGCAGCTGGTTCGGCTTGTGTGCAGCTCTGAAGTGTTTTGATGGGTCACAGGAAAGGCGAAGAGAGATAGAGAGATAAAGTGAAAGTACAGAATGTCGGCTCCCCCAGAACCGCCCGGTGCACCTGGGTTATTTCGCATGGTCAGAAATGAAATCAGCTCCCCCCAACACCCCCGAGTACCGATTTTCGCGGCTTTTTATCCATTTTTAGAGGTTTCAAAAAAATTATGCACGTTATGCACCCGTGAAGCATTTTTGCTTTCTCCCGAAACTGGTCATATGTAGACTTTTTTCCTGGTATTTTTCTGAACACGACGCAGAAAACTGCATCCAAATCGGAGCTGTAGGCAAATTGTTTTTTTTTTCAGTACTTTGCCTGGTTTGTTATAAGTGTGAAAAAATTCACTGCGATACTTTTATCGGTTGTGGAAAAAATCAACCATGACTGAGAAACAAACGAATGGTTACGATTTTCATTTAAGCTACGGAACCCTAAAAACACGCCCAATTGAAAAACACCGAGAAAAATCTACATAAAAGTGGAACTTACATCACTAACGTAAGTGTAAATAGAAACGAATAGGATTGATAATTAAAATGACGAAATATACACCGGCTTGATCAATAAACCTGTTATCGTTTTAATGAGTAAAAAAAAGAAACTTAACTTCACTGTCGAGCTGTTTCTTTTTTAATTTATCTTTATTTTAAATCTATTGACGTAGAATGTGTCCTAGAGATACATCTTGTTTGACCTCATCTACTACAAAAGTCAAAGGTAAAACAATATTGTTTTGTATAGAAACAAACTTACAACTAATATGTTTTATGACTCAAATTAGTATTTTGTTTAAACGAACACGTCGCCATCTTCAGTGAACAACTACCACTAAAAGTTGTGAGAATCTGTGCTCAAGTGTTTGTTCTATCAAAATTATACCACGGCACAGGTGAGTTCGGTATTTATATTTAACTAGTAGACCCGGTAAAGCCAGAGAGGGGGGGGGGCATTAAGGGTTTGAAATCCCGAAATTTAGTAGTAAATTAATACCGTACTAGGTTTAAAAAGTGCAAATTAAATTATAAAATAGACAACACAACAGAGGATCCAGCAACATTATTTTTTTTATCATTGTGCATTGCATGCACACTGATATTTAGATATTACTTGATTAAACTACAACGTACAATACACATGGATGCAGTAGGTTACAGCCTTAGTCTCTTGTGAGCTTGATCTGAGATCTGATCGATTAAATAAGAAAACTATGAAGGTTCAACAAAAATACTTTACTCTAACAAAACACGCAATACACTGTGTATCGAAAATTCTCCCAATATGGGGATTGGCGTGCGTAGCACGCAATGCTCTGTGTATTGAAAATTCTCGCAATACGGAGGTTGGCGTGCGAAGCACGGTGCGTCGGCCACTTCTCATAGTGTTCAATGTCAAGCTCACATGTGCGTCCTTAGCAGTGAACGTGTTAAAAGGGTTTATATCTGACCCCCCCCCCCCCCGTAAAGTTTTCATGGCTTCGGCCTTGATTGCTTGATTTTAGTATAATATAAATATATACATAGATTAAATTATCAAACACAAATTAGTGAGTGTATTGAAAAATGTATTTTGAAGTAATTTGTAGTTAAAGTAAGATTTTTATGAACAGGGCAGGTGGTAGAGCGTGTATATATGGGTGTTTAATTTTCATGTAATTTATTTTATATGGGTGGCTGTCCCATTCGAATTATTATTTAATGTTAAGGGCAGCTATTCCATTTAATTACCTTAAAGTAATGAAATTTAAAATGGGTTTTTATTACGTTTAAATATAATATTACACAAATTTAGCTGCATAGGTTGCAAGAAGTTAGTGCAAATTAATTTTATTTTATAGGGGTACCTACCCCATTTTAATCTCCTTGATTTTAGTGAAAATATCCCCTAAATTAGCCTGGTACTAATATGTGTAAAGAGTGACATTTTTAGTAAAATCAGTTCAGTAGTTTTTGAGAGTACAGAAAAAGTAAGCGTACAAATTATTATTTATATTTAATGGTACTTAGTTTCATCCCTTTGACTTAAGTAATGAAATTTTAAATGGTTTTTTATATCACTTAACAATATTACTACACAATTTTATTTTTATAGCTTAAAGGTAGTTAGTTCAATTTATATTTTTTTGTATAGGGGTTACAACCCAAATTTCAATGCATTAAACTTTAGTAAAAATAATGCATTTAACACACCTGTCATGAATATTGAAAAAATGTATTTTTATTATATACATTATGATACATTCCTTTTTATACATACAGAGCAAAGCCAGGGTGGGGGATTAGGGGGTCAAAACCTTCCGAAATCCCGAAATTTAGTAGTAAAAATTAATACTAGGTTTAAAAAGTGCAAATTAAATTATAAAATAGACAACACACCAGAGGATCCAGCAACATAATATTTTACATTGTGCATTGCATGCATACTGATATTTAGATTTACTTGATTAAAGTAGTATAACGATTTGTGTAGTAACGTACAATACACATGAATGCAGTTGGTAACAGCCTTACTCTCTTGTGAGATTGATCTGATCTATTAAATAAGAAAACTATGAAGGTTCAACAAAAATACTTTTCTCTAACAAATACATTGTGTATTGAAAATACTCCCAGTACGGGGGTTGGCGTGCGATGCACGCAATGTTCTGTGTATTGAAAATTCACCCAAACTGGCGGATGGCGTGCGAAGCACGCAATGCATTGTTCATTGAAAGTACTCCCAATAGCGGGGTGTGGCGACGCAATGCAATGTGTATTGAAAATACTCACCAATATGGGGTTGGCGAGCAATGCACTGTGCGTCGCCCGCTTATCATAGTGTTCAGTGTCAAGCACACATGTGCGACCTTAGCAGTGAAGGTGTTAAAAGGGTTTAAATTTAAATCCCCAGTTCTGACCTGTCTACGGCCTTGGTCGGTGTTGGTAAGCGAAGCGAGCAAGTTTACATCCCCTAGTGACTGATAATTACAATATAGGACCTGGGTTTTCAATCACCTTAAACAATTTTATTTTAAACTAGCTCACCCGTACGGCGTTGCCCGTGGTGGTTGGTATTTTCAGTCTTTTTAACGTAATTGTATTCTGTTTAAGTGTTCAGTCAGTGAGTGGTATTTGGCTTTTATATATCCTAAATAATTAGCCCAATAATTGGTGTTTTAGTTCATTGTAGGCCTAACCTAAAATTATATTCAGTTTTTGATCCAAATCAGTTGTTGATCAAAATCAGCTGTTTTAAGCTTTTCATACGAACAGCTGTTTTTTTTTGCCCCTGATAAAATCAAAAGAAATCTTTCTTCTTCTTCCTTAAGATTGACCTTCCATAAGATTAACATTGTAACTTTAAGGGCCACTGGGGCGTAGCTCTAATGTCCTAGGACTTCGGTAAATGGCCTAAAACCTTCCCAGGGTTAACCTGTGTTACTATGCAAAATTTCAAAGCAATCGGATGGACGGTTTGGTAACGCATAAAGGACGAACATACAAACAGACAAACGCACAAACAGACAAACGTAAAAACAGACGGACATACATTGAATTTTATATATATAGACTAAGTTATTGTTTCACGAATAGATGTGATCACAATATTTACGCTAGTTCCACGAGGAGATGTACTTGTTGTTTAGACCATTTCTCCTTATTGTTACAGTTGGCATAACGTACGTACGAACAAATACCAATAGTCTATAGGTAAACTCAAAAAACAACTGACACAATATTTACTTACAAAAACACATATTTTAACTTATAAACACATAAATTTAATATAAACAAAAATCTACAAAATGCTGTTGAATGTACCTTGCAAAACATTGTTTCTTAAAATAAAAGACAGCATTCTATTTACAGAGTCGTTGAACGATTCACTTAAAATAATTGTCTTATAACTGCGAGTTTCCTGAAGAGCCCTTCAGCTCAACAAGAATAGCCCCTTCGGGATCAGCGGAAAGCATTTTACACACAAATGTTGAACGATTTCTCCCTAAACCTCAATACAATTCTTGTAATTGTGCTTTTGCAGATTACGCCTTTACTATGATAAAATATTTAGTTTTTACTTTCGATTGTCTTTCCTTTAAAATTGGTGATTGAAATAACACATTTGCTATATTTCATTGTCAGTTTGAAAAATGGTTTCAGATATAAAATACTGTTGAAATGAAACCCAACGGTGATTGTACGAAAAGCATTTCTTTGAAGTTAGTGCGTAAGGGCTTAAGTCAGAAATTGTTAACGAATGGTTATTGTACGAATAAAATATATATTGTTTGTGATTTCAATGGTTCCGCGGTCAAACTTGAATGGTAAAAAGTCGAAGTTATAAAAACACCAATTTTCATGTTTAAAAAAAATAAATATATCTATATATATATATATATATAAGCCAAAATCCACTGACTCACTGACTCACTTATCACAATTTCTCAAAAACTACAGAACGGATTGGAATGAAATTTGGTATGTAGCTTCCTCTAGAGCCATAGGTGCTCACTAAGAAAGGGTTTGAAAAAATTCGAAATTTTAGGGGGGTTAGGGGAAATCAAATTTATTAAAAAATTACTTCTTAAAAACTACCGAATGGATTTGAATAAAATTTAGTATGTAGCTTCCGCTAGGGTCATAGGTGCTCACGAAGAAAGGGTTTGAAAAAATTTGAAATTTTAGGAGGGGTTTGGGGGGATCAAAGTTGTTAAAAAACGATTTCTTCAAAACTACCAAATGGATTGGAATGAAATTTGATATGTAGCTTCCTCTAGGGCCATAGGTGCTCACTAAGAAAGGGTTTGAAAAAATTCGAAATTTTAGGGGGGTTTGGGGGATCAAAGTTGTTAAAAAACGATTTCTTCAAAACTACCGAATGGATTGGAATGAAATTTGGTATGTAGCTTCCTCTAGGGCCATAGGTGCTTACTAAGAAAGGGTTTGAAAAAATTCGTAATTTTAGGGGGGTTTGGGGATCAAAGTTATTAAATGACGATTTCTTCAAAACTACCGAATGGATTGGAATGAAATTCGGTATGTAGCTTCCTCTAAGGCCATAGGTGCTTACTAAGAAAGGGTTTGAAAAAATTCGAAATTTTAGGAGGGTTTGGGGATCCAAGTTATTAAATCAAGATTTCTTCAAAACTACCAAACGGATTGGAATGAAATTTGGTATGTAGCTTCTTCTAGGGCCATAGATGTTCACTAAGAAAGGATATGAAAAATTTCGAAATTTTAGGAGGGGTTTGGGGGTATCAAAGTTACCAAAATCATAATTTCAGATCTTTTATTATTATGACAATAGTGCTTTTATTATTTAAGATCTATATAGGCCTATATAAAAGCCAAATACCACTCACTGACTGAACACTTAAAAAGAATACAATTACGTTAAAAATACTGAAAATACCAATCACCACGGGCAACGCCGTACGGGTCAGCTAGTACATACATAAATATCTTATGAAAATTATGCAAAACATCCCAAGTCAGAAACCAGGTAACGGTAGGCAGGGTAGTCATATCCCGTCAGATTGGAAGCGAGCAAACCACCGATTGCTTTACTTTCGCCCTCCTACCCTCAAACCACAGATATGAAAAGTTACCTTTATTATTTTATATTTGTTATCTTTTGTACTTTTTTAGTTCACCCTCTGTGGTAAAAAACAAGAATAGAGTAGTAAAACAATATTTCTACCTCGTATAGGCCTACCAATTTGTTTTGGGGGAAATGTTAATAGACGAAACAAAACGGCATTAAAAACTAGGAAATTTGGACATTTTAATATTGATGTTAATATTTTTTGGTTCAGTATCCATATTAAAGCATTTATAAAAAGTTCCGGGAACACCATGTAGTGCGTTGCAAGGACGTAACCAGGAAAACATTTCGGGGAGTGGGGGAGTCAGGTCAGGACCGGGGATTTGGCTTTTAAACCCTTTTAGCATGTTCACTGCTAAGGACGCACATGTGTGGTTGACCCTAAACACTATAAGAAGCAGCCGACTCACAGTGCTTTGCGCGGCAACCCCTCTATTGGGAGTACTTTCAATAACCAGAGCATTGCGTGCACGCACGCCAACCCCAGTATGTATTTTCAAATATGCAATACATTGCATGCTTCGCACGCCAACACCCATATTGGGAGTATTTTCAATAACCAGAGCATTGCGTGCTTCGCACGCCAATTTTAAGCCCATGTGGGTCCGCTTTAAAATATTAGAGATTATTACGTAGAAAGGTTCAAAAATAAAGTAATTTCTACTCATTTAGGCTATAAATATAGGAAAAATAGATCAGATCAAGCTCACAAAGGAGAAAGGCTGTAACCCACTGCATGCTTGTGTATATGTTGTATTTTAATCTAGCAAATCTAAATATCAGCATGCTTGCAACGCACAATGATGTAAAATACGTTGTTGGATTCTCTGTTGTGTTGTCTAATTTATAATTTAACTTGCGCTTTTTAAACCTAGTATTAATTTTTCCTACTAAATTTCGGAATTTTTTGGGGGGGGGGCCTAGTGCATTGCACAAATACAAAAATAGTGGTTAGTAATTTAATGATACTAATGATTTAATGAATAAACTGTTGAACTAACGATTTTGGAAACTCTTCTGTTTTGAAGAATATGCTCCAGCCAAATATGTTCTTTCTAGTAGGCCTATTTTAAATCGTTTTCAATCTAAATTAAACAGAGGTTTACCAATAATTGCTTGTTATAGTTTCTGACAACCAGTATATTTGGATTTTGGTATACGTCCTGTAAATAGCCCTAAATCTTACAAAGAGTTTTGAGCTTTTTTCTGTCTCAAATAGTAGCTGGTATAAAAATGACATTCCATACTTTTCCCCGCCCTTATTGCATACAACATGCCAATGCATAATATGTTGATGTTTATTTAACGTTTTCACTCCGGTGGATACGTAAATGTTAAAATAACATCTCAGGGTTCAGAGAAATTCATACGGAAACATTTCATTGTCTACGGAAATTCACAGCACTGTGTCTTGCAGGATAAATATAGAATGCTGAAACAATACAATACCGTTACTAAGAAACAATGACAAACAAAGCGTTGCCGAGAAATGGAATATATATTTTAACAATGCAAAAGACAAGTGCAATATTGGCAGACACAATGTTGGTTATGTATTGCCCGAATGTAATGGCAGTCCAATCATCGTTTGTATTATTCTGCTAAATAAGTTCCATTAAATAGTAAATTAAAAGTAGGAAGTACTGTGCGTGTCTCGCACGCCAACGTTCTTACAACATCCACAAATAGACCATATATATTTAAAAAAAAACGGTACCAGGGACTGGCACATACTTTCTCACAAACATATTTAAATTATTAAACAGATTCACTGTGACTTCATAGTTGTAGCCCGTAGGAGAGCTAAAAAAAAATTATTTGATCGATTTCGAACAAATTTGCACCAAACACGTCAATTAGGCCTGTATGGATGCACGAAAAAAGGTTTTGAACATTTTTGAAAAACAACCTCATTTTCGGCCAAAAAACCCCCAAAATCAGTTATTATTACTATTATTAGCTAAACGAGAATACCGTATTTCGAAAGATGCGGTTTTTTTATATGGTAAGGTACAGTAAGGGCTACAAATAAACCAAATTTCATCAAAATCATTAAAGCCGTTTTTTTGTATAAAAAAATAATAACTAATGTTTGGGGGTTTGTTTTTCAAAAATTTAAAAAAAAAATTTCCTTTCATCTATGTAGGCCTAATTGATATGTTTGGTGAAAATTTGTTCGAAATCGATCGAATAGTTTTCTCTCTAGTTTGCTTTGCATACCTACAGACATACTTACAGACATTTTGTAAAAAACCCTTTTTTGGACTTAGGGGTACCCAAATTATTTTATTTTTTTTTTTGCAATCGCTACACTTTCTCTATACTATAGTGTAGTGAGAAAGTAAAATAACCAGCATGAATTAGGCCTACTCCTAAGTAGAAACCTATCCCACGAATTATAAATACAAGAAATCAGCTGTTGAATCTGAAATATTAGAGTAAATAGGGACATTTTTAGCAAGTGGTGGTTTCTTTAAGAATATTCAAGTGCTAACTTATAGATTTTTCCAGATTTGTGTTATCTTATAAGTGCTTTAAAAGTAAACATTTTGAGCAAAAAGCATGTCTAGTTTCAAAGTCCTTTTTAATAATGTTGTTATTTTTTCAGAACTTAAAATGTTACTAAACATTGCTAATTTAATATATTCTAAACAAAGTTCAACTGGAACTTTGCCGAAAGTTATTCCGCAAAAAACACTTAAACATTTTACTGAAATGAAGAAACCCATATCTAAGTAATTTTGATTAGCAACGTCTGTTCAAGTAGGACATCCAATTAAATGTCTTTTAAGCTAAACAGTTTTTGTATTTGAAATTTTATCCGCATCTCCAACCATTTCAAAATGGCGAACGAAAAACAGATGCTTACGTTCTGTAGTTTGTAAAAAAAAGGTAGCGTATGAATACAATACACGCTCATTGTTTTTTCTGTTGCTTCTAAAACTTGTTCGACCAAATGACCACTTTACATAACTTGTCCTCAGCAACTTACGTAGAACCTTCTTTTGTTGTTCTGGCGGTTTCCGAGTGCTTTGGCTCCGTTATCGGGTCGTTATCAATTCCAGTAACGAGTTTATGTTCTTGCTTTCAACTGAACCATCACTGTTTTGCACGTAAAGAAAGTGACGAAAATACATTTTTCCAATCCCAGTTCCACGAAGGTCATATTTTAGTAGATTTCAGGAGAAAAAACTTGGATGTAACCGTTCAATCAGTGCACTTGGGAACTTTTACTAAATGTTACAACACTTATGTGTAGAATTTTGGGAGAAAATATGAAATCTCATAAGTAAAATATGTCAATTACCAATGTAGGTAGAATAGGAAATCTTATTACAGGGGAATTAAAAATAGACATTTCAAATATCTTGGTTGGCAACAATGTTGAATGATAATTGATGGAATAATTTCATTTAACACTAGCTGTTAAAGACTTCCAAACGGTAAATATTTTTGAGCATTTACAAGGGTCTGCTCCAGTAAATGAGAAAGCAACCGGAAACGAAAGCGCTTCCCACTATATCCCTATATAAACAGTGCAATTTCTTGCAGCTGAACGCTTTGACATTGCCTCATTTCAAACTATTTTATAAGTCTATCTTTTGTAATTGAGTGTTGAAAAAAAGACTGAATATTCTTTATAAAATTTCCAATCCGGTTTGCAAATTATTTTTCGTTATTAATTTTGTTTTGTGTTAGGAAAAAAATCAAACTTACAAAATGTCAATTACGTAACAAATCAAAAGCATTTAAAAAAATGTAAATTGCAAGACGGATGCGTATTGTGTGACTGTGCTTGCAAACAATTTTATGATAAAAAATAAACGAATTAAATGGTTTGAAATTTAACATTGCTCTTATGGGATGAAAATCCAAGATGGCCGCCACTACAGCAGACCCTTAACTAAGGTTTTAAGCAGGGTGATTAGGAAAATGCTTCGTTTTCCAGATATCCGCCATTTTGTTTTTTTTACAAAATAATTCATATCTAGAAAACGGTTTGACTGATTGATTTAAAACTAGGCATGAAGTTTAACCAAACAATGGTCTATCTCAAGAAAAATAATCGACTCTATCAAATCTTTCGTTTTAAAATGGCGGCTACTTGAACATGTCAAACCTAAATCACTCAAAAACCGTACATTTTAACAAAAAATTTCAAAATTTCTTTTTTGTAGCCCTTTTGATTCCCTATCATACGGTGGTAATAGCTAAGTTAAAGATAATGACAGCAAACGTACGTACAATATTGCTGTGTTTACTGTGTTGGTATAGGATGCCGGGTTGAACAAACCATTTATTATACACATATTTATTAATATCATTATTAACATTTTAAGTAACAAAACGACACGTTTAACATTTTTACGGAATATTTGAAGGTTTAATCATCAAATTTATTCATATGTTGTTAGCGTACGTACGTTGAAATGTTCTCTTAAACTAAATACTAGCCTCTAGATAAAAATTGTCAAATATAAATAACACGGCAAATTATTAGAAAATTATAATTTGTATTTTTTAACAAACGTAAAATGAGTTAATGATACATTTTTGGAAGATGTCGGAGTGTTTGGGCTTCAAATTGGTACAGTAGAGGCCGCGTTTACTATGTTTTGTCGAAGCCTATTTTAAAAAATGAATTATAAATATATGCTTTATCCAAAAAACTGAAATTTGTTTACAACAAGTTGTAGAGAATAATTCATTGAATTTAATTGCATGCTTGAAAATGTTAAAATAACTTTATTTATATAAAGATATGCCACTTTGTTTCACTAATTTACAAAGAGTAAAACAAACCCCTCGCTAGCGCTAGGCATACAAAAGCCAGACGCTTTGTCCCATGCTTGAAATAACCTAGTCCGAGCATGCATTAGGATTGAGACTATAGCTGCCCCGAAAACGTTTATTAATTACTGTATGTATGTTGAACATGGGAGAAAAAAACGACTGTATTTTTAAATAGAAAGAGACTTTAATTGGCCGAGCGAAGCGAGGTCTCTGTTTTAGCTCGACCGTTTAGCATTTAGTTTGTGTGTCTGTCTTACGATTACGGCCAAACGCCTTGACCGATTTTGATGATTTTTTGCATGAATGTTCCTTATTACTAGGCGGAGCCATGTATATATACGTCGTTTTCCATTTTTCATTTTTAACCCCTTAAATAAAATAAAAATGGCGGCCGGACCGTTTCTCTCAGTGTAAGCTTTTTTTCAAAGCCAGTTTGTGGCTTAACCGTAAGTCGAATTTAAAAACTAATAAAACTTTGCGGGTAGCAAATTAGATTTTCAACAAAATTGTATTCTTGATTTTTTTTCCGTATCTCTAACGGTAAGCTCACAAAATGGCAGTAAACT
>JAGFPH010002161.1:158186-173228 GCA_018207615.1 Philaenus spumarius
CTGCAGTGAAAACAGTTTGGCTGCTGTGAAAACAGTTTGGCTGCAGTTAAAACAGTTTTGCTGCTGTGAAAACAGTTTGGCTGCAGTGAAAACAGTTTGGCTGCTGTGAAAAGTGTTTGGCTGCATTGAAAACCGTTTGGTCTCTGTAAAAAACGTTTGATTGCAGTAAAAAATCGTTTAGCTGTTTTAAAAATCAGTTGGTTGCAGTGAAAAAACAGTTTGGCTCCTGTGAAAAACTGGCGACTTTCCTTTAATTCAAATATTACAGAAAACATTACCCATTATTATTTGTAGAGAATTCCGAATCACCCTGTATTATGCATGTGTCTGTGCACTTTGTCAAAGCTTATATTCTTTGTTACAGATCAAATGGCGCTTGAAGACTATTCCGAAAATGATCTAGAAAGGATACTCCAGATTCCACAAAAGTGAGTTATTTTTCAGTAATGCTTTTCAGGGGCGTACAGTACTTACAATTGCATAAGTTCTTTTATAGAATTGTACATAATACTATTTATAAAACCACAATTCATATGCTGTGTGTACAAAATAGTGCTTCATAAAACTTCTTCAGTAAATACAATTTTAGAGCAGTTTTAATTACCTCTTGCATGAACTTGAACCACTTATTTGTTGTGCCTGTACTTGCTTCGTTGCTTTAATTGAATAAGCTTTTCAACTGCATTTTAACTGCTAAATATTTGCACTTCTTTTTATATCTTTTTTTATAATAATTAAAGTTGAATATGAATATTTCGTTTTCATATTTTCTTCTTGAGCAACGCTTTCAATAATGTATTATTTAAAAGCAAACAAACACGTTTAAACATTTTTTTTCTCAAATTGATACGCAGACAGACGACTTGTAAACTAAGCAAGGACACATGTTACAATGCATTGTTTGTTGTTTTGGCCTGTTAAATAACATGATAAAAGTTTTTAGAATGGTTTTGAGATAACCTGTAGATAAAATTTAAAACCGTATAATTAAATAAAACTCTCTTAATTTTAAGAAAACAAAGATATATTTTGTGCTGTATCAATTTGGATATTATTCAAAAGATATTTTGCGAACGCGATTAATGTTTGATATTTTTATGCACTTTATTTGAAAATTCAATAAGATGTGTGTTCCTATTTGAATTCAAAAATTCCCTATTTCGTGGAGATAAAATACCCTTTAAGTGGCTTGGTTAAAAAATTGAAAATGGTTTGGTCAAAGTTTACACAAATATAAAGTTCTGGAAAGTACTGAGTCAACATCCTGACTAAAGAAATACATCAAACAAAAACATTTTCAAATACTATGTACATCGTCCAACCCAACGTTTGAAAAATACAAAGTAAAACTATATTCTGCTTAATAAATTGTGAAGAGAACTCATCCGAGCCTGCAGCTGAAACAACATTCCCAAATGGCGATGAAACAGTCAGCAATTGTCAAACCAACATTAACACGTTCACTGCTACGCAAATTTCGTGCCTCCTATGCGGCGGATGATCGAACTGCTCCCAACGAAACTGTCGAATCACTCTTTGAATGTCACCAACAGTATGGGTCCCAGCATTGTCATGGAAAAACACAATAATTATTCCTTTACCGAGCAATCCTCTCCGTTTGTTTCGCGTCGTAGTTTCCTCAAAGTTTCACAATATCGTGCCGCATTAATGGTTTCAGCTCTGAGAAGAAATTCAGTAAGCAAAACCCCTTTCCTACCGCAGAACTCAATGCACATGATATTTTGTCCCGACATTGTCGTTTTGAACAATTGTTTTTTTCTGAGATTGAGTGTGGCTCCACTCCATTGATTGTTGCTTGGATTCCGGTGTGACATGATGAACCCAAGTTTCATCACCTGTCACAATTTGGTTTAAAAGGACCTCGCCCTCGTCATTGTACCGTTTAAGAAATGTCAAAACGCTGCCAAGTCGATTGTTCTTGTGAACATCAGTGAGAATTTTTTGAGCAAATCGACAACACGCCTTGTGATAACGTAAGCGGTCTGTAACAAAACAGTTTGTGAAATCTGAGGAAATTCGTCTTAAAGCGTTTGCATTGTGAAACGTCAGTTCTCGTGGTTATTTTCATCAACTTTCCTTACCAAATTACCTTTCCTCCTGTTGACAACAGAAGGCCGACCAATGCGAGCCTCGTCGTGAACATTTGTTCGACCTTCATTAAACATTCTAACCCACTTTCTCACCGTTCCTCCCCTCATGGCGTGTTCACCGTACACATCTTTAACTTGACGATTTCGGCCGGTTTCACATTCCTTGCGTTCAAAAAACGAATTACAGCACGAATCTCAAAGTCGGCGGGATTAGTAACTGTCTGAAGCATTTTAAACATGCACAGCAAACTGAAAATACAACGTAAAGCAAAAAAATGGCGTCAGTTGAGAGCCAGTGAGCAAAAAAGACTAGCGCGCATGCGCGGAACACAGACCACAGGGCTGCGGCGGAGATATAATGAAACGGTACTTACTTTACGAATACGCCTCGTACATAACTAGTAGTTCTGTGGACAGTAGACCTCGCTCGTTGAAATAACAAATTTGGTTTTAGCTTATGTTAAAAATAGTGTGCCAGTAAGGAAAAAATCAGAAGGTTTAGATAGAGAATCATTATTTTGCAATTCCCGCGATTCCGGGTTTTCTAGTTCTCGGGTATTTTTAATATTCTTGAGCTTTAACTGCTAAAGATTTTCTTTTAGAGGGCATTGTGTTTTATGTAGGTTAATAATGCGTAAGGTAGCTACAAATATCGCGTTATTGAGGGAAAAGATTTGATTAAATATTTACATACTTAAATAACTAAAACTTAACAATGTATTTACAGTTTCATATCATATTCAAATATTTGAAATAATGAAAACAAACTATGTTAAAGCGTCGTGATAGTGATCTCAACCCATGTACCGACACTTCCCACGCTGTCTAACGGTGATTTTTGTATGTCCTTTATCGCCGCGAGGTTTCATTTGTTTCATCTCATAAAGCTAAGTCAAATACTTTTATAAAATAATAATTTACAAGTATACAGTTCAATTCTTTGATTTATCCTCTACACTTTCATATAATAATATGACATTTTTGGGCAAAAGGATATATTCCTAAATTGCTATTCAAAACATTCCCAGTTTTGTTAGCAGTCTTGTAATAGGAACATAAAAACTGGTGTTTTCAAAATAATAAATTTGAAATTGATAAATATTTGTATACAGTTCTATTTAGAACTAAATTACGAAACTTTTTTATATTTATGAAAAAAATCGCAAAAAATGTTTACTACTTTTTATGTAGGCCTAAATTTGAACTTTTTCATTTCGTTACTGAACATGCTTGTTTCTTGAGCTAATAACTTTGTTAATTTTACTTCAAACATTTTTTTACTGGCATATATGAATTCTATGAACCTTTATCTACAAAAAAGCTATGGAACACTTTTGAATTGGTTTAGAATAAACGTATAAAAACATAGATTAATATAAAAAACTTTAACGATTTTTAACAAATTTGAAGTTTACGGCCATTTTGTGAGCTTACCGTTAGAAATACGGAAAAAAATCAGGAACACAATTTTGTTGAAAATCTAATTTGCTACCCGCAAAATGTTATTAGTTTTCAAATTCGACTTACGGTTAAGCCACAAACTGGCTTTGGAAAAAAGCTTACACTGAGAGAATCAGTCCGGCCGCCATTTTTATTTTATTTAAGGGGTTAAAAATGAAAAATGGGGAAAACCGTATATACACATGCCTCGGCTTAGGAATAAGGAACAGTCATGCAAAAAATCATCAAAATCGGTCTATACATTTGGCCGTAATAGTGAGACAGACAGACACATAGACGAAATGCCGAACGGTCGAGTTAAAACGGAGACCTTGCTTCGCTAGGTCAATAAGATGAAATTAATAATTATGTACTGTAGGTATATTTAGTTTTAGTTTTAAATCCACACACACGGATGTCGGATATAAGCGAGAAGTGGATACATTTCATTACTCAATCATTATTAAAATACTAACAAACTAATAATTTTAACTATTACTACCTTACAATTAATTATGAAATTTTGGATAACCATTACAAAAACATTATCTCCATCTATTATTCCGTTGAGAGAGGAAAATGAGATAGAGTTGAATGATACATCAAAGATGCATTTGGTTTGTTTACACTTGAGTTCATACAATATACACAAATGAAATGTATATATTTAGTTATCATTAAAGTTTTTAGATTAACTTTATGCTACGTAACACTGAAAACGAAATATTCACATTCAATGCTCAGTTGATCTCTATATATGTTTAGTAAATGAAGATCAAGTAACATCAGCTGTACATAGTTTAAAACATATCAAACATACAGAGTGGTCGAAAAGTCGTGCAACCCAAATTATGTTATTTGTTTCTATTGTTAGTTTATTAATTCTCAAAATAAATTGAACATTACTAACAAGTTTACGATAGAGGCTACAAATTCTAATTGTGATTTTCAATGAAGGCAAGAAGGTTTACATTCTATCGGGGACCATGGTTCCTCTGGAATTGCCCCTGTGGAGAACGAAAAAAACTTTGATTTGCCTGAAGTGAAGTGAAAAATGTTGTACCTTCATAGTTGTCCATAATATCAAAAATTTAAGTTTTTAGCCAATAACACGGCTATCATTTAAGTTACAGAAATAATAATAAAAACGTTATGTTTGTTAAAGAAAATTTTTGTTTTTCGAATTTTTTTTGTAAAGTTTGCGGGTTTCGATATATTTGACATAAAAACTTTAAACGGCCGCCATTTTGAAAATTTATGAAAACACGTTTCGGTTTTTTTTCAATGGTAAAACATGTCACAACAATTATGTAGACCTATACGAAATTTGTGGTCAATATATTTTCTACATCCAAAGATATCAAATATTATGTAAAAAAAAAACAAAAATTGTTGACAAATGGAAAACGAAGCATTTCCTACTCTATGTTTGAATACGCTTTTTTCTTATGTTCACTAGTAGAACACGTCCTGTGAGTTTCTCTGTTTTTTCTTGAATCATCCTGTGTTTGTTTTAAGTAATGGTACAGTACTTGCCTTTTAGACTTTTACTTTAACATGAAAACAGCGACAGTGTGCTTTAAGTTGGCAGCACTACCGTTTTTAAAAAGCATATCGTCTGCTTTAGCATCACCTAGACTTAAGTCAAATAATCTTTTACAAATCTAATTATTAGGTTTGCTCTAGGTTTTAAATTCAGGTTGCCCGAATTTTCAATCATTCTGTGTTTACTTAGCAGGAGGTCAACTGGGAACCAGTATTTAAAAATTTCAATTTAGATTGTAAGATGAGGTGTATTGGAACGGCGCACAACTTTAACTTCTTTTTCATAAAAGTAAACCAATTTATTCAAGCAAATATAAATAGGAACGGATAACTGACCATTTTTTTCTTTTTTCTATCGCAGTTCTGACGAAGAATATGACACACAAGGCATTGAGATTCTCAAGTGACGCTGTGGGAAACCTGTTACTTATGGTGACACGCTTCGTACGCGACCTAACAGGTGATGCGTTGGTGTTTACATCGATCACCCACTTGTTCAATCGCACAATTGTTCGTAGTTAGACTGTGTGTACACTTTATGTTAAATCAATGCTGTACATTTTCTTTTTTTCTGAAACAACCATACACGGTTGGACAAATGCCACACATATATACAAACTTCTCAGCTTCTGATTGATGTAGGAGGTACATAAAACAAACCTTTTGAATGAGGCTATCTACGAATAACTCAAAATTCTGTTAATTTTTACATATTTTTCGAAGGTAGACACATCATTTCCATCTTGATTTGCTCTTAAAAATAACATTCATTTGGGGGAAAAGATATGTTGTAGGTTAGTAAGATGCCAAGATATTTGAATCAAAAGTAACAGGTGAATTTCACCCAACACAAGGTAAACCAGTTATTGAGTAAACATCTGTTTATATCCAGCCATATTTAAATGATTTTTAAAATTTGTGAAAAAAGTCAGACACATTTGTGTGCTTCTTAAAAATCTGTTAAAATTTCCAGAAACATTTATGAGACTTTAAATATCTGTTAACTTTTATGTTACTTTATAAATCGGTTAACACTTCCAGAAACATTTATGTGAGTTTAAAAATATGTTAACACTTCCAGAAACATTTATGCAAGTTTAAAAGTATGCTAAAACTTCCAGAAACATTTATGTGAGTCTAAAAATCAATTAGCATTTCCAATGTGACTCTTAAATACCTGCTTACATTTCCAAAACAATTTATGTGACTCTTAAATTTTGTTAGCATTTCCAAAAACATTTATCTCACTTTGAAAATCTGTAAAAATTTCCAGAAACATTTATGATGGTCTTAAACATCTCTTAACATTAAATTTACAGAAACATTTACCTAATTTTAAAAATCTGTTGACATTTCCAAAACCATTTATGTGACTTTTAAATATCTGTTAACATTTCAGAAAACGTGCACCTGACTTTAAAAACTGTTAACATTTCCAAAAACATTTATGTTTCTTTATAAATCTGTTAACACTTCGAAAAACATTTATGTGAGTTTAAAAATCAATTAACATTTCCAAAACCATTTATGTGACTCTAAATATTTATTAACATTTCCTAAAACATTTATCTAAATTGGAAAATCTGTACAAATTTCCAGAAACATTTATGAAAGTCTTAAACACGTGTTAACATTTACAGAAATATTAATATATGTTACTCCTTAACATCTGTTAACATTTCCAGAAACATTTATGACACAGTAAAAACTCCAGGAACATTTATGTGGCTTTAAAAACCTGTCAACATTTCTAAAACCATTTATGTGACTTTTTAATATCTGTCAACATTTCCAGAAATATGCACCTGACTTAAAAAAACTGTTAACGTTTCCAGAAACACTTATGTTACTCTTAAACATATGTTAACATTTCCGGAAACATTTACCTGACTTTAAAAATATGATAACATTTTAAAAACCATTTGTGTGACTTTTAAAAATCTGTTAACATTTCCAGAAACATTTATGTTACTCTTTAACATCTGTTAACATTTCCAAAACCAGTTATGTGACTCTTAAATGTTTATTAACATTTCCAGAAACATTTACGAGACTTTAAAAACCTGTTACACTTTCTACCTGATGTTGTAAGTCAAATTTATTTGTAAAGAAGGCATTATTCTTTTGAGTTTACATTGAATGGGTGAATTAACTAAGTCTTTTAAAAACGTGGTTTTAACCTGTTAACAACACCTACTACATAGTAACCTCAAAATAGAATTGTTTTACATTTTTCAAGTAAAAGCAAAACAGATTGTCTTTCTGCTTCTAGAACTTGAGTTTTGGCACACCTGTTAATTGCTTTCCGTTGTTGGGACTATACTTTCATAGGCCAACTAATAGTTGAATTTGTGCAATGTATGTTGGACTTTTGTCCTGCACTGTAAGTGTAGTTTCATCCACATTATTACAATAAAAAAGGCATTTTATTGCAATAAAACATAGTCCCATGCTGCCGAATTTCTTTTGCCTTATTTGAAAATAATTGAACGTATTTATGATCATTTATAGTTCAACGTTATCTCGAAAAAACATACAGATTAAATAGAATGAAAACCCAGCATATTTTCTATCTAAAGTAGGTATTTTGGGTTTTCAATTGATTTTACAAACGTTAAAAGTTTTAGTAGTTTAATTTTTTTCAGAAATCGAAGCAATCATATTCAAACAATACATACATTACTTTCCTCCAACCATTCTTGCGGAAAGTGTGAAAAAATCATAAATAAATGTACAAAATAATTCTAGAACCAAAGGTAATAAAATGTTAAATGACAGTTTAATGGTGTTTGAACATTTGTTTGTGTGGTGAAAGTGGACCGAGGTGAATTGGTATTTGACCTTGGGATTTCAAATGGCAGCTATATGGATAGGTAAACTGTTAGAATAATACTTTAGAAAAATCGTCTGCTTTTTAATACAAAATAGTAATTGTGTGCTTAAGACCACGCGGGAGAAGTGTACACTTTTTTAATTGACAAAACTTACGAAATGAGGAAGCACAATGTCCATTTCAGAGGTATTACTAATGAAACTATACATTGTAACATTAACAGTTAAGCCTACGATGTAGGACAATCTGTTACACTTATATACCCAACTCAAATGTACTAAACTAGCAATGCGATTGTGGCCTAATCGGCTAAGGCGCTAATCTATGATGACGAACTCTGCTGATTCGAATCTCGGCAAGACCAAGACTTTTTCAAACAGGTGGAATAGAGCGTTTCACATTAAGAGCGTTTAACGAAATGCACGGTGAAAAGCGTGACGGTAAAATCCGATGCACCCCCAGCGACAAGAAATCTATTTACTCTGCCATACACACATGTATACATTTTTTTTTGGACGTGGTGCGCCTATAGACGTTTACACTTCAAAAATGTATTGCACATACTATAATAAATGTATGCGAAACATCCCAAGATTAGTCATATCCCGTCAGCTTGGAAGCGAGCCAACCACCGTTGGCTTTACTTCCGCCCTCCTTCCCTCAAACCACGGATATGAAAAGATACCTCGGCTCTAGCAGAGTTTTGAACGAGAACTTGCCTGCTGCCCACCCGGCTTACCCTTGTCCTCAAAAAACCTGATAAATTTACTCATTAGTTGTTTTAATATCTCTACAGTATTACATGTACAACTAAAAACGAATACATCTGCACCATCTAGGAGTGGTTATAACAAGTTTGCTTTCTTTAACCTAAACCTAAATCTGTATATTTGGTACTAGCGAGAGGTTTATTATTAAAAGTAAAGGAAACCTATATAATACTGTCATATTGTCTATCTCGCCCCTTCTCTAACTGCAATGTTTTACAGTTTTTCCCCTCTCCTAAAAAGTGAGGTTTTTAACATAATATTATATTTTGCACTAACACCAACGAAATGAGAAATAAGAACCAAATTGCATTAAAATTTTTATAAATGTTTCTAATATAAATTTCAAAATAACATTTCTTAGACATTTCCTAAGCTTATGTTTACAAATAAGAGTCACTAAATCAAATCAATTTGGGCTAATAAAGTCGAAATATAAATATGATTAATAACTTATTATACAGGGTGTCTAGCAAGTATTGCCCGAAACTTCACCAGGTTATTCATTATGCGAATAAGTTCCAATAAACATAGGTTCGGAAATACTTAGTTTGTTAATTAATTATCCGCCATTTGGTTTTCTCTACTTAATATTTTCTTAACACTTAATATTTTGGAAATAGAAAAAATATTGAATTTCTTAACTTAATTTCTAGTATTGTTTATAATAATACAGAAAGAACAATAACAGTACAAAAAGAGATTTTTTATTATTTTTTAGCCTATAACTCGGTTATCTTTTAAGATGCGGTAAAAATTAAACAAGTTCTGTTTGTTATTAAAAACATTAAATTTTTGTTGCTAAACTGTTTTTGTAAACTTAGCACTTTTAAAGATGTTTGAGGTTAAAAGTTTTAAATGATCCCCATCTAAAAATATCAAAAGAACGTCCTCATTTTCTCTACAACCGTACAAAGAAACTCAACAATTATTATTTACATCAAATTTGAGGTCGATATCTTTTCTATTTCCATAGATATTAGAAACAAAAGTAAATGTGTGCGGTCGTGGGACCCCGTGAGGAACGAAGTACATCACGCCTTTTCTTCAATTCTTTTACCAGACTTAACGGCAACAAACACACATAATTTTAATCTTTCAATTGCCGTTTATTATTAGTTTGTTTTTTATACAAATAATTATTGTTTTCATACGTTTAATGTTATTATAATAAAGGTGCAGAATTAATTATAACATCAACGCTAAGATGGTAAATACAGTTGAATGTCCATTCATTGTAAATACATTCAATAAACATAAAATGTTCGTTCATCAGTCTAGAACCTAAAATTATTGTATGTTAAATTTATTTTACCTGTCTTACCCGCAACATACATACAATAATAATAGGTTGGGTCTAAACTTAAGGGTCGGCTCTAGTAAAACAGAAAGCAACCTGCGACTCCCTATAGCGGCGGTAGGTTACGCGGCATTGCTCATCCTAAATCCATTAAAAACCCGCAATTATTCAAATAACGTCTTTTAAAAAATACCAAACTCTTGGGGACAAAATTCTTCATCCGAATGGCTTGGTAATTTTTCGCTATAATTAATAGTTACAAAGTAAAAAAAAATATTTAAAATCACCCTATGGCGGCGGTAGGTTACACGGACATTGTTCAGCCTAAATCCATTTAAAACCCGCAATTGTACAAATAGCGTTTTGAAAAAAATACTAAAATCTTAGTGGCGAAATTCTTTAGGCGAATGGCTTGGTAGTTTTTCGCTATAATTATTAGTGACAACAGAAAAAAATATTAAAAATCAATGTTTTAAATTGTTAATACATATTAAACAAAATATTTTTCTCAGTTTTTAAAAAAGCCATTTGCATGCATATTGACCATAGCTTTAAAATGGCATATCGCTTATAATTTTCCGATCAAAAATAAAGGGAAAATTTGGATTTTAATTTAACATTGGTCTTATGGAGTGTCAGCCAACATGGCCGACAGCTAGAGCCGACCCTTAAAATTACTTTCTATGCCTGACCTAAAATCATTGTATCTATGTTGCCAGGTAAAATAAATCAAATATAATTACAGTAATTTTAGGTTAGGCCTAGACTGATGAACGAACATTTTATGTTTATTGAATGTATTTCAGCTCTTGATGATAACATCTGAACTACGCTGGACGGAACCGATCGTCTCTTAATTTAAATTGATGAACCAAAACTCATATTTCTTGAACGTATTTACATTCATTGCCATAGCTACTTATTTTGCAACGCTTTTTCGTTACTCGTATTTTATATTTGTCATTGCCATAGCAACCAACTAGTAATACGTTTTTTCGTTACACATTACATTTTCTATTTGTTAACTCCTACCGCGAACCCGCGTTATGGAAATTCGAAAACTAAATATTTCCGGACCTATGTTTATTTGAACTTTTTTCTAATTTTCACCTACTGAATAGGCCTGTAAAGTTTGGACAATAACTACTAAACACCCAGTATTAAGTGAGCTTTCGATAAACGTTACTCGACAGTTTGAAACAACTAACCTCAAAGCGCATAACGAGTGGGGTAAAGTGTGCGGGAATAGCGAACTAAATGTTTCCAAATCAAAATCTAAACAGAACACTTCATGTACAAAACTTTAAAACTATGCGAGTAACGAACCCCATTCAGTGAATAATATAACGACTTTTGAACTGAACATTCTGCAGAGTTTATGTGGAAAGTACGAATGTCAAAAGGCAATTTAATAAATTTCTACATCTGTAAGAATTTGCTTTCGCACAGAGCAAAACTCTTATCGTTGCTTCCCATATTACTGTAAACATTTTGTTGGTAGAGAAACGCCCAACATCGTTGGGTAAAAAGGGCAAACTTCCCATGGCAGGGCATATGGATGATACCGGAGGGTTTAGATATTTTTTTAAACTATTTTAAATGAGTTTCATCATCTTTGCAAACGACTTTTACTTCATAAAATCAATTTAAAATATTATGTCAGTTCTAAAAACAGTGACAATGTTTTAGGGTAGGCACAGAATTGATATACATTCAATATAGTTTTGAACTTTATTCGACATTGTTGACAATAATTATAAAAACTGGAAATTTCTTCAAGAAATCGAAAAGTTTGATCAATCTTCCCAAGCTAATTTGGGTATTTAACCTGTTGATAAATGTATTTGTAGCCTACAAATATTAACACGCTTTTATTAGCTTCACTTGTATGTTTGTATGTTTGTATGTTTGTAAGTAACTCTCCTTTGGACTAAAAGCCAGTGGCTTATTACTGTTAGTATATCTCTCTTACGCAAGTTCGTTCGTTGGCCGAACGGTCTAAGGCGCGGGTCGTCGCTGACGTCAATCCCCAGACTCACCGATCATGGGTTCTAATCCCGTCCAAGGCCAAATTTTTTTTTTTCAATAATTAATCGAACTAAAAATTAAAAAATAAATATAGTTTAAAAAAACTAAAAAACACGCTTTTATAATACATGGAACTAAAAAGTGAAAAATAATTTTTCAAATAAGCTTAAAACAATAATAAACGATAAATACTAGCATTATTGTAAAAAAAGCGTGGTCGCTTTGTCCATATTTCTCGTACATCGAGCGCCCAACGCTTTTTTTACAATAATGCTAGTATTTATCGTTTATTATTGTTTTAAGCTTATTTGAAAAATTATTTTTAACTTTTTAGTTTGATATGCTCTAAAAGCGTGTTTTTTAGTTTTTTTAAACTATACTTATTGTATTACATTTTTATTCTACTAATAATTCAAAGGAGATACTGATCACTTAGTGAACCTCAATAGCGGTAATAAAGGGTGTCCCATAAGTAAAGTGCCAAACTTCGGGGTATAATAAGAAAAATAAGAAAAAAAGTTCACATAAGCACAGACCCAAAAACGCTTTGTTTTCTAGAAATCAGCCATTTTGTTTTTTGTACAAAATAATTTGTTTCTAGAGAACAGTTTGATTGCTTTAGTTCAAACTTGGCACGAAGTTTAACCTATCAATGATATATATCTAAAAAAAATAAACATTTAAATCCAAACATGCGTTTCAAAATGGCGGCTGTTTGAAAATTTCAGACTTAAATTATTCAGAAACCGTACATTTTAACAAAAAATGTCAAGACCCCTTTTTTGTAGCCCTTTTGATTTACTATCGGATGGTGTGACTGCAAAAACAATCGGATGAAGAATAACAGCTAAGTTAAAGATAGTGTCAGCAAAAAATGTTCATACAATATAGCTGTGTTTACCGTTTTGGTATAGGATGCCGGGTTGAATAATTCAATTTATTATTACACATAACTTAACTACTATCCTTCATCCGATTGTTTTGACAATTACACCATCCGATAGGGACTCAAAAGGGCTATAAAAAAGGTGTCTTGAGTAAGTTAGGTTTGCAATTTTCAAATAGCCCCCATTTTTAAATTCATTATTGGATTAAATCGCTTATTTTTTTTTTTAGATATATCATTGGTAGGTTAACGGGTCTGAGTTTATATGAACTTCTTTCATATTTTGACCCATACAACCATTCCCCGAATTGCACTTTATTTATAGGACACCCTGTATAGGGTGATTCAGGAAGAAGCGGATAATTGTTCAGGACGTGTTCTTCTAGTGAAAATATAGAAAAAAGCTTCATTCAAGCATAGGTTCGGAAATGATTTGTTTTCCTGTTATCAACCCTTTTGTTTTTTTTTTACAAAATACTTTTGGATGTAGGAAATATTTTGAACACAAATGCTGGGTTGAAATTGGTATGACATCTTTAAAAAAATGCCAAACAAACCGTTGTTTCATATATTTTCAAAATGGCGGCAGTTTAAAATCGTTAACGTAAAATGTCTCGAAAACCGCTAACTCTACAAAAGAAATTCCCTTTTTAATGACAAACATAACGGTTGTTATTATTATTTCTGTAACTTGAAAGGTAACCAAGTCATTGAATAAAAAATAAAAGTTTTCTATCTCAGTAGTTGTCCACAATAACCCAGAATTACTCGAGAACCTAATTATCAGAGAAATCATGTAAATAAACTACATAATAAATTATTACAAACTTACAAAACAATTTTTAAATTTATAACTGTTTTCTTTTTTAATACTTCTTTAATTTGTATTTTGTATTTTCTTGGATTTTTGTCTTTAACCTACATTCAAAATAAATTTTCAAAGTGACTTACAATTTTGTTTTACAGTTCTGCTTTGTTTTTGTGTAATAAACCCCACTTTTTTAAAGTTAGCAGATATTTTTCATTATAAATTTTAAACGGCCGCCATTTTTAAAATGTACGAAGAAACGTTTTGGTTTTTTGTGCGTGGGCAAAAAATTTCATACTGCAGATGAGTCGAAAATTTTCGTTCAACACATTTCCTACATCCAAAGATGTTAAGTATTTTGTAATAAACAGTACCAGGAACTCGCACAAACATATTTAAATTATTAAACAGATTCACTGATTCATAACAATTATTGTAGGAGAGGTAGGAGAGTTGATATTAAAGTAGGAGATTAACTAATAAACATTATTGTTATTACTAGTTACAGAGAAAACTATTCGATCGATTTCGAAAAAATGTGCACCAAACAATTAAGCCAGTATAGATGCACGAAAAAAGGTTTTGAAAATTTTTTAAAAACAACCCCCTTTTCGGCCAAAAACCCCCAAAAGTCTGTTATTATTATTATTAGCTAAACGAGAATTTTTAGAAAGATGCGGTTTTTTGCACTTGGTAAGCCAAATTGTATCATAATCGTTCGAGCCGTTTTGAAGAAATTTAGATTTGTCTCGTTTTTTATTTTTGCCATTGTTGGGGGGTAAAACTCCTTAAAAATCAAAAATTTGAAAAAATAAAAAACGCCTGGAGATATTACAGAACTACAGCTAAACTTGCATCACAATGGGACCGTTGGTGTGGTCTCCAGCTCTGTACACATCCTTACAGACACACGAACACACAGACGGACATCACCCAAAAAGCGTGTTTTTTGGGTTCAGGGAGCACCAAAACAAATATTTTCACTGAAAATATTTTTGAGTTTAGGGAGCACCAACCGATAGTTGAACTAAAAATTTGTTTGGAGTTCAGGGAGCACCAAAACAGATAGTTCCACTAAAAGATTTTTTGGAGTACAGGGAGCACCAAAACAGATATTTCCACTAAACAATTTTTGGGGGTTCAGGGAGCACCAAAACAAATAACTCCACTAAAAATATTTTTGGGTTTAGGAAGCACCTAACAGATAGTTCCACTAAACAATTTTTTGGAGTTCAGGGAGCACCAAAATAGATAGTTCCACTAAAACATTTTTTGGAGTTCAGGGAGCACCAAAACAGATAGTTCCACTAAACAATTTTTTGGG
>JAGFPH010002161.1:181241-191725 GCA_018207615.1 Philaenus spumarius
CATAATGTTCATTTTAAAACACAACTTACGAAATGAGGAAGCATAATATTCATTTTAAAACACAACTTACGAAATGAGGAAGCACAATGTTTATTTCAGAATTGTTACTAATTAAACTATACATTGTATTAACACTAACATATTAAGTATACGATGTAGGACAATCTGCTACACTTATTTACCAAACTCAAAAATATTAAATTTGTAATTTGTAAGGCGCTAGTAAATGGTGATGGCCTCTGCTGGTTCCAATCTCGGCAAGACCAAAACCTTTCTCAAACAGATGGAATAGAGCATTTCAAATTAGGAGGGTTTCACATGGAGCGTTTCACAAAGTGCATGGTGAATCGCGTGACGGTAAAAAACGATTCACCCCAGCAACAACAAAAACTAACGTGGTGCTCCTATTGATGTTTACACTTTAAAAAGTCTTAAAATAACTTGTAATACCCAAAATTATCATAAAATTCCTGGTGTTCTATCAGAAATTTGAAAGTTGACAGCCATATTGGAAAATCGCGGCCATTTACAAATATTTTAACTAAATAATTTTTATTTTCTCAAAAAACAAAGAAAGGTTCCCCATTCATCGTTTTCTGTCAGATCTATAGTTTACAAGATACCTACGGTGGCCCATTTAAATAAAAAACCTTGTCTGTATTTCAATATTGAGTAAGTGTTTTAAGTTAACTCAACCCTTGCTCTGGAAGTGTACTGCGTGAAATTAATACTACTTAAGAATTGATATTTAATAATAATATTCTGGGTGATCATGATAATTTGTTAAGCAGAACATATACGTGGAAAGCTAAAGTTTCTTTGTTCTAATCCCAGACTTTTACGTGTAATTTACTTAGTATTTTCTTCCGAATAACGATTGTAACTCCACTAAAGAAGGAAACAAAAACCAGACAATGTGTGCATTGTGCAGCCCTTGAATGTATACACTTACACACCCACACCATTCATAATAATAATACCATATTTAAGACTACAAAAAAATCTAGTAAAATAACACTATAACCAAATGGACATTAACTAAAACATTACTCTGGTGGGACAACACCTGCACCCAGAGGTTTAGCCTGATATCCACTACATTAAAAATAAACAGCTCTTAAAAAAATCAATATATAAGTATAATAAATATAAGCGCGGTTTGTCCGTGAGCTACGAACACCCACAGCCCCAAGAGGGTTATTTGGTCTGAAAGCCGTCTATCACTCACTCATAAAGAATGTTTCTCTTTGAAACTGCAGGTGTGAGGTTCAGAGACATGAATGTCAAAAGAGGCCATCACCAATGGACTTCTCGTGGGAAGTCGGTGAAACAGCTGGGAATTCCAAAATGTTGTAGTTGAATTCAATCCTGGGTTTTCGAAATACAATATGTAAAATATTAATATCAAAATGTTTAAACAATATTATACAACAAACGCTATGCAAACTTGAATAGATAAATGAATATAACTTGAATCAATATCTACAAATTTATTTCAATATGATTATCAACCTACAATTGTACCTTATATATACAGGGTGTTTACAAACTCCCTGGAAAATTTTGTTGTATTTGTTCCTTAGGTCATACCAATCAAAAAACGTTATATAAATATGGGTCTGAAAGGCCTAGTTTTCTGTCTGTCCGTCCGTTTGTGTTTTTTTGCAAATTATTTTATAACTTGAGTACTATTTTAGATAGAAACTTCAAATTTGGCACAAAGGTGTACCTTGATAGGTCAAACAAGTGTATAAAATAATACTTTATTTGCTACAAATGGATATTAAATAACTGAGTAATGAGACATTTACCTAATTATGTAACAACTGTACACGGCAAATTGTTGTTTAGTGCAAATTTTGTATGATATTTATTTCAGTAAATGTCTCATGACTCAGTTATTTACTATCCGATTGTAGCAAATAAAGTATGATTTTGTTCGTCTTAAAATTCTATATTTTTATTACTGGTAACATTTTTGTATAAAAATTACGATTTTCGTGAAATTTAGCATCAAAGATTTTAAATGGACGCCATATTGAAACTGTTTAAGAAATCGTAACGAAATTTTATAAACTTGTTTTACCTACCAAGGTACACTTTCGGCCAAATTTGAAGTTTCTATCTAAAATATTACTCAAGTTATAAAATAATTTGTAAAAAACACAAACAGACGGACAGACAGAAAACTAGGCATGTCATACCCATATTTACATGACGTGTTTTGATTGTCTTGACCTAAGGAACAAATACACAAAATATGTCCAGGGAGTTTGTAAACACCCTGTATATTATTGTTTAATATATTATACTCAAGCTTTAAACTCTAGAACCAGATGGCTGAACTAACTGTTTTTTATTTGAAAATGTAACATTAGAATCGACAACGTAACCCCCAGCAACCAAAGCAAATTCTCCATTAGCTAGGATCAAATTTAAAAAAGCCAATTGCATATCCCCTGACGAAGCCGGGCAACGCAGCGAGTTACAAAATGAAAAGAATTTTCCCCAACAATCAGTTTCACTTTCGGCAAGCACACAAATAAAACAAATCCTAAAGACATACATATTTTTAACTATTGCAAAAAATGATAAACCCTATAACATTTCTCAGATGCTCAACATAATTCTGTTTAAAGAGGCAACTTCTCAAGGAGGGCCGCAGGAAAAAGGTAAGTGGTTTGGCCCATTTAATGTATCCATTCTGACAATTAAACAGTATTAGCTCAAGGCAAAATCTTTGTAAAATACTTTTTAAAAGGACTTGGCTTAGTGAATTTAATCGTACTTGTTCAATCCTAACAGAAAGCTGTACACTTTTAATAAAATGTAAATTAAGCATTTTTAAAGTAGAAGTACCTTAAATTTAAATTATAAAACTATATAAACCAAACTTTATTTCATTTTACAGAATATCATCTACCTATCTATACTTATCCGCTGTATTTAAATGTGGAGGTATCTTTCCCCTATGACCAACCCTACTGTAATGCAACCTGTAATTACTAATGGTTGGCGGTAGCAGAAATATAAATTTAACTGTAATTGTGCGCCAGCAACGACTATAAAGATTTTAATCGGTAAAGGTTGATAGTTGATAATAGTTCCACGCGCGCATTTCTTCACTCCACTTTAAACAACACGTATAAGGTGTAGATTGATACCTTTGCTATTATTTATTTAAATTGTACTCAAAACAATTTACTCTTTTCCTTTTATCGTCAACTTTAAACTTAAGGGTCTTTTAAACTTTGCGTAAAACAGAAAAATATGCACTTCGTACTAACGTGTTTCAGACGCTGTTTTTCAACCTAAAAAGTTGTGAAACATCTTAAAAAGTTTTTAAAGGCTTTGTGCTTTTTTCCTATATCTCATAATTGAAAGAAATCGTCGGCAACTCCTTTTAATCAACAGTTTAAATGAGTAAAAATCGATTATTTTTAACGCATTTTTATGAGTTTTAAGCAATAATTTCCATATTTTAAGCTAACACATAAAAATATGAAACCTTCTTTATAACTTAAAGTAGTTTCCCAGATTATTAATTTATAAATATAATCCGAAACACGTTATTACGAATGCATGTTTCAACGATTTTGCGGCTTCAGTCGGACCTTTTGTATTAAAATCATACTGTACACTCGGGAGTTTTCTTCAAGGTAAAGAAGAGCCTTAAATACAGTTTTAAATTTAGATTTTTGTATAAATTACAAAACGTTTTTGAATGTATATAAAAAACCGAACATAAATTTTAAAAAAATAATCACAATTTGAGGAACTGGAGCATTAAATGGAATGGCTGGCATTTAGACCACAAGGCTTTCCTACAAGTTATACATTGCACAAAATAATTTTACAGTTTATCATTTATTTTAATACTAGGAGAAACCCCTGCGTGCTCCGCACGCCAAGCCCGTTGGAAGCTTTTATACACGTCATCATGTTATCTTTTCTTTATAATAAATGTGTAGGATAATAACCCCAAAGCTAAGATGGTAAATAATGAAAAACGTTAAAATATATTTATTTCGTATATTTTTTAACAGCAGTTTTAATAAAGGTTAAAAAAACAAAAAGGCTCAGATCTACATTTTAATAGAATCCTAACCCAAAAGTTACAAATACAAATATTTGCTTCTAAGTTTGAAAGCAGCTGTTAATAGAAATATTGGAGCAAAAAGCTGTTTTATCTGTTATTTTATTCAATTGGTTGTTATGGTAGTAAAGGTAAATACATGTGTTGGATCTTTTGTCTAGGCCTAACCTAAGATTTGTTCCAAAGAAATTTACAAATATTGAAATAAAAAATGTTTTTACCAAAATGAATTATAGCAATTATTTCTACTTCTACCTTTTAGGTTAGGTTTTTATTAAATTGTACATCCAAAACTTGCTGGTTCTTTTAACCTTTATTATAACCACTGTTATAAATTAGACGAAATAATTTGATTTGAACATTTAACATTATTTACCATCCTACACCTTTATTATAAAGAAAACATGACACGATTATTTGTATAGAAGGTCCGACGGGGTTGGCTTGCGGATCACGCAGGGGTTTCCCCTAGTTATAAATAAAGCAACTGATTTTGATCGAAAACTTAATTTTACGTTTGGCCTGAAATGAACCAAAACCAATTTTATTTGCAACATATTTGGCAAATTAGAACCATGTATTTATTCTTCACAACTAACAGTGTTTTTTTAGATTGGGTAAAAGCAAACCAAATGCCTACTGTACTATAAGTCAGACATCTGGTGTTACATATTACATTGTTTCCTTTAGTTGGTAATATACAATTTATTTTTTTAAAGTTGATTTTTTATTTATACTTATAAAAGCCAAATACCTTTGACTCATTGACTCATTGACTCACTGACTCATCACAGTTTCTCCAAAACCACGAGGCCTACAAACATGAAATTTGGCACTACTACTCTTTATAGGCTCTAGACGCGCACTAAGAAAGGGTTTCCGAAAATTCGAAATTTTGGGGGGGGGTTTTTGGGGGTCAAAGTTATTAATCACGATTTATCAAAACCTACCGAACGGATTGGAATGAAATTTGGTATGTAGCTTCCTCTAGGGCTATAGATGCTCGCTATGAAAGGGTTTTAGAAAATTCAAAGTTTTAGGGGGGTTTGGGGCGATCAAATTTAGAAAAACCACGATTTCTCTAAAACTATGGAACGGGTTGGAATGAAATTTGGTATGTAGCTTCCCCTAGGGCCATAGGTGCTCGCTAACAAAGTTTTTCAAAAAATTTTAAATTTTAGGGTAGGTTTGGGGGGTCAAAGTTACTGCAAAAAACCATCGAATGGATTAGAATGAAATTTTGTATGTAGCTTCCTCTAGGGCCCTAGGTACTCGCTAAAAAAGAGTTTTAAAAAATTCAAAAATTTGGGGGGATTTGGGGGGGGGGGTCAAGGTTACTAAAAAGAAACACCGAATGGATTGGAATGAAATTTATTATGTAGCTTCCTCTAGGGCCCTAGGTGCTCGCTAAGAAAGAGTTTTTTAAAAAAAATCTAAATTTTATGGGAGGTTTGGGGGGGGGGGTAAAATTTACTAAAAATCCCCATAAGAAATACATAGTGTAATATATTTATTTATATAATATATTTTTTGTTAATAACATTTAACTTTGATTTGTCTATCCGTGCAAAGCCGGGTCGGGCCAGCTAGTTATTTAAATAGTAATTGTTAAATTACAACGCAATTCGAATTTATTTTGATTATCGTGCCTATTTCAATCTCATTTCCCTAAATATATCAGAGAATGCAATAATCTGTTTGCAATGGCTTCGCCAGAGTCGTCACCGGAGTTGGTGAGCGAAGCAAATAGGGGTAGAACCCCTTGTATTCTATAAAAAAATTGAGTCATGAAACGTATTGATTTTTCAAACGTTAATAGTACATCGGATTAATTAATTTGTAAATAAAATAAATTGTTCGTCTATTATTATATTAAAACCAGTATTTAACATTATTGCTATTGTTCTTGGGCTGTAAGCTATTTTTTTTTAGAAACATGAGCATTAAATTGGGTGTCTAGTACTACACTCGATTCCCCGTTTACCGTGCAGTACAGGTCTTACGGGAGATAAGACATGCTACTACCATTACAGGGACCATCTCGTTTATTGTCATGCGGGTTGCGTCAACCGACCGAGCGTTGCATGGGAGTTGATGTGTTTTAGTTGACTAGTGTCGCTGAGCCTGTCGTAAGGATAACATGGCTTATGGGCGCTCTGTACTGCACGGAGAACGTGGAATAGAGTTTAGACGCAATCATTTTGAAATGTTGTATTGAGTCAAATTTAGTTCCGAAAGCAAAATGCAGAATAGGTTGTTTCTTCCGATCCATTACGAAGGAAGTTAATCACACCACCGGAGATTGTCAAGCTCGTTCTGTTACTTGGGAACAGTAACAGTAAAGGTCAATTGATAAATCTAAAGAATTCCCAGATGGTTTTAATGAGTTTGTTTTAAACGTAGATTTTAAAATTTGTCTGTAAATGAACTCGAAGAAACCAACAATAAAACATACATACTTCAACGCTTATTTGCATACATTACCCATTTTTCTAATACTTGTTTAAAAACATCGAAATACTGATTATTTATAAAGAGATGGGTATATTCCGTGTTTGAATCATAATCATAATTAATTTATTGCTTGTCAAATTATACTAATTATAGAGTCAAGGGAGTGCAGTGCGTTTCCTACTGGAGGCGAAGGCTAAATGATGTGGTCAAAATTGAGAGAAAGAAAGAGTTAAAACAAGTTGAAATTATTATATAAATGATATCTGCTAGGATCCATGAAATAAGTTTTAGTACAATTTTCTGCCAATCCTAACGTAACACTTTCACTTAAATTTGTCGACGCGTTTCGGAGTTGCTCCATTATCGAGACCTATTTCAGTACTCCAATAGTATTCTAATAGTACTCCAATAGTAGTCGAATAGTACTGAAAATTGCACTAAAACTTAGTTCAGATAAGTAATGATGTGTAATAACCAGACGTAAACGAAGTCTGAAATTTATACATTAGTCCAAAGTTTTAAACGGCAGTTAATTGAAACTCTGAGTTTCCACTCCACTATGTTATTTCAATTTTTATCCCTACATAATAAACTCCTATTAAAGCGAATGTACGTATGTGAGTAACAATGTATATAACACGCGATTTTACCCACCATTTGCAATACGTAAAATGCAGCGTAGATTATACTTTTAGGTAACGTTTACAACTTCAATCAATAATGTCACGTCTTTTAAAATTATATTTTTAAATAAGTGTTATATAACTAATGTAGGCTATCTATATATAAAAGCGAAATACCACTGACTCACTGACTCACTCATCACGATTTCTCAAAAACTAAAGAACGAATTGAAATGAAATTTGGTATGTAGCTTTCTCTAGGGCCATAGGTGCTCACTAAGAAAGGGTTTGAAAAAATTGGAAATTTGAGGGGGGTTTGGGGGATCAAAGTTATTAAATCACGATTTCTTCAAAACCAGAGAACGGATTGGAATGAAATTTGGTATGTAGCTTCCTCTAGGGCCATAAGTGTTCATTAAAAAAGGGTTTTAAAAAATTGGAAATTTTAGAGAGGTTTGGGGGATAAAAATTACTAAATCACGATTTCTCCAAAATTACCGAACGGATTGGAATGAAATTTGGTATGTAGCTTCCTCTACGGACATAAGTGTGCACTAAAAAAGGGTTTAAAAAAATTGGAAATTTTAGGGGGGTTTAAGGGGTAAAAATTACTAAATCACGATTTCTTAAAAATTACCGAACAGATTGGAATGAAATTTGGTATGTGGTTTCCTCTAGGGTCATAGGCGCTCACTAAGAAAGGGTAAGAAAAATTTCCAAATTTTAGGAGGGGTTTGGGGGGATCAAAGTTACTAAAATCATAATTTCAGATCTTTTATTAATATGACAATAGTGCTTTTATTATTTAAGATATATATATATAAAGCCAAATACCACTGACTGACTGAACACTTAAAAAGAATACAATTACGTTAAAAGGGCTGACAATACCAACCACCACGGGCATCGCCGTAGGGGTACGCTAGTACCTTATAGGAATTGCTTTGAGGTTATAAAATGTAGTATAAATAAAACATTTTATAATCTATATATTAATTTAAACAAATTTAAAGAAGAGGTACACATTTGTTTAAATTCGGAAACATTCGTACCCCTTCGTAAACATATCAATATATTCCATTATTAATTTCTTCATTATAGTATTAATAACTTTAAAATCATTTGATATTTCAACGTAAAATAAAAAGCAATTGTAAGCAAATATTTATATGTTTTACGAAGATGTACGAATGTTTCTGAATTTATACAAATGTGTACCTCTTCTTTAAATTTGTTTAAATTAATATGTTGATTATAAAATATTGTATTTATATTTCATTTTAATACCTCAAAGCAAATCTTATAACGTAATATAGCCTACATTAGTTATATAACTAGTTTAAAAAAATAATTGTATACGATGTAACATTATTTATTGAAGTATATAAATACAAAATTGTAAAAAATAGGCCTACAGTTTTATAAAATCATATATAAATATTCCTTATAATTGCATACATTTACACAGATAAAAATCCATGTCACCAAAATTAGGTAGGCTTAGATATAGTATGTTGTTTTTAAATAGTCTTGTTTCAAACTATGCATTTCTGATGTGTATCTAATCAATCTTCATGTGATTTCTCACGTTTGCCTACTAGTATTACTACTGATAGATGTCCGATTGTCCGTGCCTGCCACGATCCAGTGCCACCGTAAAGTGAAAAACTAACCTTCAATAGCATTATCCAACTGGAATCCATTATCTTAACTGTAACCTACTTGAGTTAAAAATGTATGTTTTACTTTAAAATGCTAAAATTGGGGAGCAGCATATTTGTAAGACAATGGAAAGCCAGTAACTAGGATCAAGCTTCGAAACAGTCTAGGAGGTGCCTTTAACCACTGAGCCACTCTAATTTATGATATGATTTTAATGTATTCTCACTGATTAGGTCATTTATATCGAGGAGCCCAAAATAATTACACACAATCAAAATATCTAATGGTATTTTTAGTTTTAAGAGTTATTTTGCTTTGGAACATGTAAAAATAAAGTTCTTTCTTTGTATGCTATCTACTGTTTATAATGATCAACTTTCAATATATTTCTAAACTTAAACTCTTCAGTTGATGTGCAATCCTTATATTTCTCATTAATTCATGCTCTTTTACTGTAGATTTATCTCACTGGCAATCAATTATTGACATTTGTGATTCTAGTGGTCACTCTCATGAGGTTTGAACACTATATTGTGGTTTTTATCTAGTTTTCTACTATGGCTTGATAGGGGAGATGATAGAAGCTTTGTTTTGTCCAGCACAGATTCTAGATCTAGATCCTATCGAACATGTACGGGACATGCTTCAAAGAAATGTCACTCCCGACACGGGACATATCCACAACGCGGCCGACTTTCGCGAGCTTCTGCAACAGCACTGGCACACGCTCCCGCAACGCCTAATCGATCGCATCATCACAGAGTATTCGGAGAATGATAAAAGTCATCCACCCAGTGCTCACATACGCATCCCAATCTTTGTATTCGCTTCTGTCTGTTGCTTGGAAGAAAAGGATGGAGTCCTTGCAAAATAAAACTCCCCTTTTCACCACAAACCCCCCACGGTACGTATCGAACGTAACCATCTGTCAAGGGCACAAAATCTCCACGTTCGAGGAATTCTTACTTAAGCGTTCAAACTCGGGCACACAGCCCGAGGCTCTAACCACACTCACCTCTAGTCATGTGGGCCGGGTATATGCCCAGTGGGCTGGTCGTTTAAAAATGGGCATATGCCCAGGCATTTGCCCAAAGCGATTATAAGTGCCCAAAAACTGGGCGTTTAAAAAAAAATTAGTTTAAGGCAGTTTCAATTATTATATTTCATGTTTTAATTATTATAGTTCATGTTTTTATCTTTAACTGCCTTCAGTGCTATAACACTCTTTTTTTTTGCAAAATGCCCCACTTGTTGGGCGTCAATTTACAACACTACTTTTTATTACAAAATGCCCCACTTGTTGGGCGTCAAATTTATTATATATCACTTTTGTTAATTTCTGTTCATAAGCTAAATAGATTGATAAATGATGGAATTCAAAACACAAGTTTACAATTTTAACAAATTATTTAATTGAGAAATTGAAAATTAAAATATATATACAGTTTATACACAAAATAGGTTAGCTCAAATCAAATGTTTGTTATAAATTCTCTTATAGCACTCTTAATATCGGGGGGTTAGTGCCGACTCTTCCCAATATTATTATGAAACAAATTAATTATTAAAGAATGTTATTGAAAATAAGATATTAAAATTGAAAAAGGGGAAATGAAAATAGTGCAATAGGTAAAGTGTAAGTGTATGTA
>JAGFPH010002162.1:8562-26452 GCA_018207615.1 Philaenus spumarius
CACGGCCTCATACTGGCAAATCCCATTAGCGGAGGACTCGAGAAAGTATACTGCCTTTCAATTTAGAGGACGCACTTACCAATACACTGTCACCCCCTTTGGAATCTCAACGTCGCAAGCGGCATTAGTACGAGCTCTCGATGAAGTTTTCGACGATAGTGTCGAGGCTTTTACTATTATTTACATCGACGATATTTGTGTCATCTCGCCCGATTTTGAAAGCCACTTATCACATCTGTCATATATCTTTCAGAAACTGTCCGACGCTAATATGACTATCAAATTCTCTAAGTCCCTCTTTTGTCGAAGTTCAGTCCCTTTTCTCGGTTATACACTCACTTCCACAGGCCTACAAATGAACGACGATAAAATTAAACCAATTCTAAATTTTCCAACTCCACGAACTCGAAAACAATTAAAATCATTCCTTGGATGCATAAATTACTACAATAAATTTCTAAACAAATTTTCGGAAACAATACAACCCCTTCTGCGGCTCACCTCAAAAAGGATCAAATTCAATTGGACCCTGTCAGATAGTGAAACCTTTTCAAAAATAAAAAGACTCTTTCTCAACACCCAAACTTTGCACCATCCAGACCCTCAAAAACCTTTCTCTTTACAAACCGATGCTTCAGATTGTGCCATAGGAGGCCACCTCTATCAAATAAATACTTAAGGAGAAAAAAAAGCTGTAGTTTTTCTATCTAGATCCCTACAATCGACTGAACAACGTTACACCACGACCGAAAAAGAATTGTTGGCTATTATTTATTGTCTACAAAAAACTAGGTATATTACATATGGAACCGATCTAACCATTATCACAGACAACCACGCCCTCACTTTCTTAAAAACCTGTAAACTTCTAAGTGCCCGTTTAACGCGATGGATTCTCGCAATACAAGACTACAATTTTAAGATACAACATTGCAAGGGTAGCGAAAATTGTACAGCCGATGCTTTAAGTCGAATCCCTCCAACCGCAGCTACAAATTCGTCCGACGACCAACACAAACTAATCATGGCATATATCGAAAGAATACAAGATCCTCATTTATTACTCGAATTACAAAATATTTCAACCCATCAACATGCTGATCCAAATTTAATTAAAATTATCTTAAACTTAGAACAACCTGAACAAATTGGCGACCAATTAAATCAAAATCTACCTTACAAACTACACGATAACGTTCTGTATCAACGATTGAACCTAAATTGGTTAATTATAATCCCCGAGAATCTAATAAATAGGCTAATATGGGAATGCCATACATATTACCTGCATTGTGGTGCCAAAAAATGTTTTGATATACTCCGAGAAAATTTTATTTTCAAAAATATGGGACGACGGATCCGAACAACACTTTCAACGTGTGACCCCTGCCAAAAATGTAAAAGTAACCCCCACCCTTTAATAGGGGTAGCAACCGGCATTATATGCACTGAAAAGAACCACCAGATCGCTGTGGATATCATAGGCCCCTTACCGACAAGCCTCGGGCGAGTTAAATACATTTTTATCGTACTGGACATCTTCACAAAATTTGTCAAGCTATACCCAATAAGATGTGCAAACACGAAAACAATTTTACGGAAACTTATAGAGTTACATTTTCCCATATACGGTATCCCTCAACGTCTACAAAGCGATAACGGAACGCAATTTCGAAGCCGTAATTGGATCAAAACCCTAGAAGAATTAGGAATTCAACTTATTTTCAACCCTTACTACCACCCTAAAACCAACATGGCTGAACGCCCGATCCGAGAGATCAAGAGATGTTTAAGGACATACTGTTCGAAAAACCATAAAAATTGGGCCAACTATATATCTGATATAAATACCATGCTTAATGAAGTATCTAACGAATCGACTGGTTTTACACCTAACGAGCTACAATTAGAAAAGAAAGATATACGATTCTGGGAACCTTACCTAACAAACCGATTAAAAAATGACGTCCCTATTGATACAAAATTATTTTTAGCCAAACAACGAATTCGATCTAAACAAGAAAAACGAGCTGAAAAACAAAATCCTAAATTCACTCCCACATCTTTCGAAATTAATGACTTGGTACTCATCAAAAATTTCCCCTTATCCAACGCTGCTGAAGGAGAGACCCATAAACTATTTGAATTATTCCATGGACCCTACAAAATATATAAACGAATTGGTAAATCGACCTACTACGTTTGCCATCTAAATAATTTAAACATTAAGGGACCCTACCACGTAACCGCCCTCAAACCTTATAAATATAGTACAATACCCGAGAATTAAGCATGAATCAACGCCTAAACAGCTGATCGATAATCTAGGTCAATTGGACACAGACAATGATGTTTGAATGAACCATTCAAACCGGACGATAAGTTTAATTCATTCTGTAAATATTTTTCATTGTTAGTTTCTTTGTTTCCGTGAAAACCTTTAAATAAATCTTTTCAGGAAAGATTATACAGGGGATATTTGTAACAATTCAAAATATTCAACCAATTATTAATAATAGAAATGTAATGTAAATATATTTATGAAGCGAGAAAGAGAGAGAGAGAAGACATAAAGAATGCGATTCATTCTACAAATGACGACATGCGCGGCGCCTAGCGGAAAATATTCACAACACTAATGACAACGCCTAGAAAAGAATCAACCACGACTTTCGACACTACTACAGCTATTTAAAAATACTTCCCGACATTTTCGACCTATAATTCCTATATCAAAAAGCTTCAAAATTAATCTATCTATCCACGTAAATTGAAATATCGACCAAATATAAAACCATTCGACGAAAATCTGTACTTGAAATTGAGAATCCAACATGCCGAAATGATTTATAAACAAACGGAAGACGACAGAATAAATTTAATTGCGAGCAAACTACCATTTAAATAGAAAATTAGATTAGGCCTATGGAAGGAGCCAACATTTCTACATCTGAAAAGTTTTCGTCGACAATATAAAATAAACCCGTTAAGTCAAGAGCAATTTAAAACCCGAGCTATGATCGAGTTTTTCTATCATACCGAGAAGGACGGATACACAAGGCCCATCCCACTAACTACATACTGCGCTGTGATTGGTCGTACGATTTTCAATGAAATTCAATTCGTAATAATACAACCGCTTAGTATAAAGTTTAGAAAGTAAATATCTATTGTAAATAAGGAGTTATTTGAGTGTTTTATTTAATTTATTAAACTAATTTCATTTTATCACATCTTTATATTGTGTTATAATATTTTCACTTCCCCTAAATATATTAAAGTTCTTAAAATCAAAACATACACCATAAATAACACTTAAATAGCTCACTCCATCTATGTACATTCACACATCCCCATCCCAAGAAGACATCAAAATGAAGAAGGCATTACAAACTATTTCCTGAAGACCTTGTGAGAACCTCTGAGGACTGATTGTTGGCCATTGTTGAGTTAGATTCCGAAGAGGCCAGTTGTGTTTCTCTTAGCTGGCGATTTGAGAAAAATTCGAGATCAAAATCCAAGCTTAATATATTCAGAACTTGTGCTACGTCAATTTTAATAAATACAATTCAATACAGTACCATTTTTTTTTTAATCTGAACTACTCGATTTTATATAAAAGAAGACTCTGAACTATGGTGAGATTATTCCATTAATAATTAATTATACCTTTTCACGTATTACGACCTAACCTACTACCAGAAACATTCGAACTTGTTACAGTAAAAGGCTGATCACCTTATTACCCATGATTCAGTGATTGTGAAAAACTATAAAATAAATATATTTAATTCTGAACTGTACATAACTTGAACTTTACGATTTCTATGTTACACTTTCACACATACACCTACACGAACACTGATAAACAAATTGTACTCACCATTCTAACTTTTCTTTTGCATTTGTATATATAGTAACGTTTCGATTTATCATATTTTAGTTAATTTCATGTCTTGTTTCAATTGTTATTTGGGAAGAGTCGGCACCAACCTCCCGAGTTTAAGAATCTTGTGTCTCGCCGATTGTGCTATAAACTTTATTGTATGATACTTTCTGATATATTTGCATAAAAACTTTGATATTTCATACTTACGATGCCTTTATGAATTAATAATTTTCTTTTAACTGTTAAAATAAATAAATTGTATATTTAAAAAAAAAAAAAGAAACAAGTAAAATTAACCTTTTACATTTGTAATCTTTGTTGAAGTTATTTCTTTATTAATTGTCAAACTGTTTATTGTTATATTTCACTTTGGTACGCCAACGTGTAGTTTTTCATATCAAAGATAGTTTTGAAGTGACTTAAATCAATTACCATTTTGCTGGTGTATTTCAAGATATACATTAAACCCTTACCAAGCGAGGCTACAATAGGCAGACGGTTGTCACAGTTCTCTGGAGTTTTAGATGTAAGTTTTAATTTACTTAAAGGACAATCGACAGTTTTAAGCGATGATTTTAATAAAGACATTGTTACGTGCTTTGACGAGATGAAGGTGAAATCCGATATTTGCTATGACGCCGCTCAAGATATGTTTAGAGGACCACATGTAAGTGTTCATGTAATTATCATTAGAAGCCTAACTGGTAATTGGACACAGCCGACCAATTCACCAATTCAACCAATTCGACCAAAGTGTAACTGTTGAATTATTTTTTGAATGTGTCAAGTTAATTGAAGAGTCGGGGTTTCGCATGCGTCCTTTTGCAAGTGATATGGAAGGACCTAATAGAAAACTAGGATCAGGCTTAAATTTAAGTCCTCAGACGTCTTACATAGCTAACCCAAGCACAGAACAGTCGTAAGATTTGGGCATTCCATGACGTTCCTCATTTGAAAAACTAGCAAGAAACCATCTTTTAGACGAAGGATTTAGTATTACGTTTGACGAGCAAGTTAATGAAAGAACTGAACAAGAAGAAAGAACTTAAAAGAGCAATGAAGAAAGATGAAACTTCTGACACTGCACGAAAAAATCAAAGAAGATGAACAAAATAAAGAATGAATGTAACGATTTAGGTCAAACATAAGGTACTACTGTTTAATAATTTTTAGTATGGTAACATTTCTAAATGATTAACTTAAATATATATTTATGTTGACTTGTAAGGATTCCTTTTAAAAATCTTTTCAATAATTTATTTTAATTGTTTTATACAACTGTTTTGACATTTGTATTATTTTTTTTTGTAATGTATGTAGAAGATTTTTTTCATTAATAAAATACTACATATGAAAAAACTTTCTCATTTAACAAAATTATTATTTAACCCGTGAACCTTTTTAAAATACAGTTTTGTTAGGAAGTTTCACTATGAAGACAATTTGAGTTCGATTGTACTTGTAAAACCGTTCAAAGATATTAAAATCAATTATTATACTGTAAGTAGTTCTTCAGTAGTAAACTAACTTAGCCTACAAAACTTAGTAAAATAAATAAATTCAAAACAAATTGCTTGACAAGTAAGTCAGTGTTATTGAGAATAATAATAATAGTCTAAGTACTGTAATAGGAATTGCTAACCATAAGCTTGATAAAATCGCTTCCTATTTGGATTAGAGTAGAGCAGCTACACAGTGGACTGCGAGACCGGCTTGGTGCAGATGACGTCACGGCCTCACAGCCAGATGCGCGTGAGCCCTGCCATATTAGTTCTAGTTACCGTGGTAGCGAGCACGGCCAGTAATTCAAAGGTCGTGCGATCGAATCCCGCCTGGGACAATAATTTTTTTATACGATTGACGTAGGTAGAATATTATTTTTTTGTTTTGTTCTAAAAAGTAGTAAAAAATAAAATGATTAAAAACAATATTATTTTGACCACAGTAAGTTGGGAGAAAGTTTGTGTCAGTTAACTGATACCGTTTATTAAGTATTATATTAGTTAATTATTTCTTTGTGATGACCATTGATTATAAACAATAAATAATAATAATTCTATAAACTATTTTAATTTATACACATTCGAAGAACTGCATATGTTACAATGAATAAACAGATTACTTAATCCATATTTTAATTTTTTTTGTTACATATTTATAAAGTTCAATCTGATATATTTTTAATGCTTCCACTATGTAATCATTATTATTACAACAAAATATTAGTTAAAACCAACATTAGCTTGTAGGCTATACCTAACCTGACATAGTTCTTCTTTATATTCTGAAAATTACATTATCAACATCTAGGCTATTGCCCAATATTTCATTACAATATATTAAGTAAGAAATTTCAAAAAAAAACTCATCTTTATAATTTCAAAAATAACTTTAACTGTATATCATAGAAGTCTATGTTTGTGAATGTTATATGTTTCTTCTTAAATGTGGCAACACTGTTCTGCTTATGGTGAATATACTGTCAAATTTCAGTAGCAGCAGTGGAAAACAACTTATTTACCATTATTAGAAATGTAATTTAAATTGAAATAGTGTCAGAGAAGATTAAAGTTTTGACTTTAAAAAACTCCGGTTAGAGGATGTGCTCCTCAGAGGGTTAATAATATATTGATTGTTGTATCTATTGGTACTCACAAAAAACATTTGGCTAAACACAAATAACACTCAAAATATTTCTGAAAGATTATTCGTTACAAAACATATGGAGTGCATTACCTCATTACTAATGCATCAAATGCTTCTTGGCTATACTGATCTTCTTTAGGTCTGTTTAAATTCCACCGCAAAGCTTCTTCTTTGGATGCACAACATTCTATTGTAATTTGTGTGGTTTTACTGCCTTTGGTAGCACAATATAGCTCATATCTATAACCTAAAGAAATCCCGTTTGAATTATAGAGTGAGCAAAATATATACAATTCTAAGTTCCAAACCATACTCTAGACGGAATTTAATTATTGACCAATGTAAATATACATCAAGAGACCTTGTGGTATCTAGACATCCGAACAATTTCCCAGCTATTTGATGAATAAACTGTAAGCTGACAACCATGAGTTCATTGTTGAACAATACCAGGTAGACAGCAATTTTACTGAATTGCTGGTGCCCAATCAAAATGAAAGATTTCTTGTTTTAGAGAAATTAGAAAAGTGGATGAATGTACTTACAGTTTAAGAAATGCGTCTTTGGAAAATGTCTGCTTACCTTTGTTATGTTCACTAAAAACGTCGATAGTAACCCTTTGACCGCCAAGGGCTGATCTAATCGGCTTTTACTAACTGTCTGAATACCGCCACAGCTGATTACATCGGCTCTCAACAGTTGTCTGAATACCGCCATAGGCCGACGAGATCGGTTGCGGCAGTTTGTCTGAACAGCGCCACGGCCGTTATAATCGGCTTTTAGTATTTTGTTTATTTAGTCACTTGTATTACCTAAACCTGTATGTTTTCTAAACTAATAAAGATGATAAGATTTGGCCTTTCATATTGTAACAACATATTTTTAGTTTACGTCTATTTTAAAAGTTTGTATAGCTGTGGAAAATAAATACATGTATGAATACGGTATAAATAAATACGGTACATTTTTTATTGTGTAAGGAAAAAAATTCAATCTTGGTACTAAATATCAATTACGTAACAAATGAACGGGGGAAAATCTACCGGATGTGTATTGTGATTGTGGATCCATATTTATTTATAAAATATTTATGTACCGTATAAAATACCGAAAATAGGCTATATACTTTCCAGCTAGTTTTACTGAGTCGTTCTATGATTGTTGAATGTTTTTGTCATATTATTTCTGTTATTACACTAAAGTGAGACACATTTTGTGTAAGTGTTTCTGTTTAGTGAGTTCAGAGTTGTGAATCTTGTTTCTTACAACAATAGCAATGAGTGATCCTTTAAAAAGGGATCTACTCAAAAAAAAAAAAAAAAAAACGGGGCTTTGCGTAAAATAAACGCAAATATATATTTTAAATGTTAATATTTTTTGTTTAAATTTTCGGGAGTTATTCTTAATAAAATAGGGAATAACATAATATATAAGGTTAGAGGAAAAATATTTTTTTTATATAGTTATTAGGCTCTAAACTTAAAAATTGTATACAAATATTTGTTTTCCTTTACTTTTTCAGTTATAGTACACATGTAAAAGTTGAATTAATACCATTTTTTGTAAATTTAGTTGTAGTACTTTAATTCCAAACAAAACGATACCAAAAGCATTATTCTAGCTTTGATATTAGCTAAACTACAATGGTTTATGTAAACGTTCGTCAAAATACCGAAAATAGGCTTGGCGGTATTAGACAATCCCACAGGACAGTGGCTTGGCGCTCAATGCAATGTCTCGCTTAATCGACCTTGGGGTATTCGGAGCGTCCTAGTAGAAACGCCATGGCGGTCAAAGGGTTAAAACTGCGACAACAAACAGGAATGTTTTAAAGGAATGTTCGCAAAGCCACAATGTGGTGAAACTCCATCCGTGAGGCATTCTCATTGTACACGAGCTTTGCGACTTTCATAAGAAAAAGACATTACTGTCAATGGTTTTCCTTTTTCTTCTCAACGTGTTCGGGTCTTGGATTAAATTTTCCACCCTGACAAAGCATAAGCCTACAAGAACCATATTTCTGTACGTGCATGAACCCCGTGTACAATTTTTTATTAATGGCCAGAACAACAGGTATAGAGTTCAGAAAATTCTTACATTTTCCATTAGACATTATTACATTCACAGAAGTTTAGACATCTTCCAAAAAGTAGTAACATTAAGACACTTGTAGCAGCAGTTTAGGACAGTGAGCTAACAGATGGAGAGCTTCAAAATCAGCTTACAGATTTGGTTGTAACCACACTATTTCATACCTAAAGAATCTAAAAAAAATATTTGTTCAATTCCAGTGCTGTATGTTGCGACAAAGTGTTTTAATTAGTTAATTAATTTACCAAACTACACAACAAATTGTATTAACATAAAACATACATCCTGAAAAGAAATCAGCTGTTATAAGAAAACCTTAAGTAACTGGTTACAAAAGAATCTGACAGACAGAAGTGCGATCCGCAGCAAGGACGTGCTGAGCCTGTGGTTATTGCAAAGACATTCTGAACCAACAATACACCGCATGGGCATGTTGAGCCCCCCCGGACACTGCATGGAGGTGCTGAGCCTGCAGTATCCGGTTGCAAGGGCATGCGCCACCAACATTCCGTGATATGTATCAGATCATATTTGCTAGTAAATAAGGAGAAGAATGGATTCTCCCCCCCCCCCCCCTAACTGCTAAGAAGGATAGCTGGGAGAGTCCAAGCTAGGGATCGAGAACTGGAAACATCATATAAGGAAATGGTTAGTTTAATTAATTGTGGGTCAAGTACGATGTAATAGTTAATTAAGCAATGTTTTATGTAAGATTGTTTGGACAAAAGACAGAACATGGAAGTAGGAAGTGTAGAAATGCCTGACATTGACATAACACCCAAGATTCAGGTCAGTTTAAGTGAGCAGAAGTCTACTATATAAACTTGATCGTGAACTAGAAATAAGGCCAGTGTAGGAAGATCAGCTAGCGAGTAGAGAGACGAAGGAAGGCACAGTAGGGTGGCCGGTAGGGTTAGTGCCGACATAAGGACCAAGGGTCTCAAACGGATCGAAGTGGTCAAACATTGGATAACGGGGCATTCTTGGGGACACAGAGATATTCGGGAGACTCTAATCAAGGTCTACAGGGTTCTCAACCAGCGTATAAATAAGGTAAGTATTCCATATAGGGAATCCAATCCCGTACGATCCTTTCGACTCTAGGATTTCGGGACCGCAAAAACGAATCCCGGGACCTGGTCCCGGGATCCGTCAAATTCCAACTAGCTTGATAAAAGGCCCAAAAACATATATTTATGATGAAGTCATGTAGTATTATTTATATAATTATCATTATAACAAAATAAGTCATATTTATTTAGCATTTCTTTTGTTAAAAAAAAATATTGATAAACATTAATCACACTAAAAGTAGCAAAAAATTTTACGTCAATGTTGTCGGGTCGGTAGTTGCACCACAAATACAATGATAAAAAGTCAAAAACAGAACGAGGATCGTACAAAGCCAAAACTAAACAAACAATATGCACTATGTACGGCATACGCGCATACGTGACGTTTTAAGAGCGAGGGTTTACTTGATACTGAATCATTGGCGGATCCAGGGGGGGGCTGCAGCCCCCACTTTGTGTTATTATATTTTTGTTTAGTCGTCTAAGTGGAAGACTGCTCCATTGAAATTGAGTTGTCTCAGGCAACACAACTTGTATAGAATATTTCACCCACTAAATATTATCAAATCTCAATAAAACAAAAACCATTGGAAAGAAAATGTTTTAAAATTCAATTTTTGTATTTACAAATTTCTTCTAAAAAGTATATTTACATATGTAATCATCGTTGTAAAATTGTAGTTGCCTAAATCAATATTGATGCCGCGCTAGAAAGCATAAGGAAATGACTCAAACTCGTCACTTTTTAAAGGCACATAATCGTTAGACAAACTTGTTTTGAGAAGAAGATAAGGACACCACTGGATTTGTCAAGATTTTAACTTTCTACCACGATCTAATCATTCTCCACTCATATAGTTTCTTAGATATGAATTTGTCTGTAAACCCTTGCCATTGGACAGTTTTCAAAAAATGAGAAAGCACATTTTGCAATCGATGTGTATCTATTACAAATCTATAATCTATATGAAGTATTCGTATAATAGTTTTTATATCGATTTGAAGTGCAAGTTCTATATTTTCGTTTAATATAAGTAAAACCTGGTTTAGTGTTCCGAACTATTCGTGTATTTCAGTGAAAATGTACATTTTAAACGGCCCGTTACCTTTTCCTGTCTGGCTCGAACTATATAATATAAGTTTATGAGAATTTTGTATAGTTGTTGTAATTTAGTGGAATAAGTTTTTAGAATGAATATATTTAAAATTTTCAAGTACAGTACAACCTCGTTAAATCGGACCAGCCGAAACCACGGCCGATCCGACATAACGAAAATCCGTGTTAGCCGGAGAAAGAGCATAAAACATCAAAAAATGAAAATCCACTGAATACTTACAATATTTTCCTTTATTGCGGAGAAAAACACTATAAAAATATTAACTGGTCACAATAAAACGAAATACACTTCGGTGGACTGTCTACTTTTTGGGGAAAAAGCTTGGTAAGTTTCTGTTGCGTCAACTTCTAGTAACGTTTACGTGCCGCACGGCAAACAAACTCGGCGGAAACACGATCACCGAGCAGTACGCTACGATTATGCGCTTGTATAAAGCAATAGCGCTACCAAAATGCATATATTTTTATTTATTGCAAACCGGTCCGGGTGACTCGGAGATCCGACTTAAAGGGGGCCCACAACGAGGTTGTACTGCATACAGTTCAATTCTATGGTTTATTCTCTACAATTTGTTATAATAAAACTTTATTTTTGGGTAAAGCATATAATCCTTAATTCCTATTCAAAATGGGTGATCGTGAAATAGTATAAAAAGACGTTTTCAAGCCCTGTATTCCAAAAAAATATTCTATACATCCCCCTCCCCCACGAGACAGCCCCCTCCTTGAAAACCGGCTGGATCCGCCCATGTACTGAATCAAACACAAAAAATGAAGGAGATGTGTGAGAGGGGGATAAGGAGGATAGGGTAGAAGTTAGACATAATCACAATCGAAGGTCGCATAGAAGCAGGAAGCAGGTGCAAGTAAAGTTAAGGACTGATGACATCACCATCGCGTAAAAACAATAATCACAGACAACTGTCTATCTTACTCTTACTACGCTACTAAGTGTATCCGACATCCCGACTACCCGATTAATATTATTGTTTATTCAAGTCATTTGTTTGATTGTTTATTTAGTTCACTACTTATAAATAAATAAATTATGTTATTTATTTAGAAAATCTATTATTCTCTTGATTAAACAGTACTAGTGCAAGACAAAATACCTTAAAACGTATAAATTTGCTAATCCCGAAATCCCGGGACTGTCATTTTATAATCCCGGAATTGTCGTCGGAGTAAATCGGCCCGGGATCCCGGTATTGTATTCCTAATTTCCATACAACCACATTTGGGTCTTTTAACAAGGGTATAGGCCAGGGTTTATGCGTTACAACAAAGAGCTGATATAAAGAGTGTTCTTTTGAGTCAACAATCAGTAACAGTGTTGTCAATAGCGATAAGATAGTTCATATAGTAAATGATTCTGAGCGAGTTAAAGTTTTACTACCACTGAACCACATGGTGTAAATCATTTATTGAACTCAACGAAACCAACCTTAATAAATAGTCTTAGTCATGTTATTGAACCGGAACAAAAAAAGGCCCGGGGGGGGGGCTAAATTCCCATATATTTAATAAATGCTGGATAGCAACATAAATATTTAATCTTAATGTACTCAAATTCTCACTATGAATCTCACCTTTAATGTAGTTGCCAGCATCGAGTATGACCACATTTTCACGTCCTAATAACCTGTTAAAATAAAAGGATCAATTAATTTATTATACAACCTTTTATTTATATACCAAAAAAAAAGATGTACAAGCTTATTCCATTAACTTACATATCTGAAATGCAACATGAACATGTATCAATCTTATTATTTTGCACTGCATTATGTTTCTTCTAAATTAATTATAGTAGGCCTAATAAATTAAATACGGCTTACAACAAAATCTGTTGGTGTTTGTTTATGTTCAATTTATTAAACAATCAATATCTGTTCGATTGATGATTACTATTTTTTAAAGTGGTAACTTAAAGTCCGTTTTACTATCAATTTGAATATTAGCTGGTAAGAAAAATTTAGAAAACTCACCTTAGAGTTTCAGATTTCAATATTCCTCGTATTTCCTTTTCTTTTTGAGAATCTAAAAAAACCAAAATAGTAATGAATGAAGTACAAACCTGGAAATATTACATTTTATTTTAATAGGCCTAAATGTTGTACATAACATTTTGATTAAAAGCCTCCTTTTGAAATTGGTAGGCCTACAGACTAATTACACCGTAACCTCATGATGAAAATAACGTTGTAGGCTTACTGAAAAATGATTAGTATAAGGATGTAATGTCTAATGAGTCTCAGAGTAATTATTTTATAGCTAATATTTAAGCAACTTAATTTATTCGTAATTCACTTCTGTGCGTTTTGTTGTTGGTTCCAACCACTAATTGAATAAACTAAAATCAACCAAATGCATATTTGGACACGCACAAAAGCATATTGTTAAAGCTATTACTAAGGAAATTCAAATCTTGCTCACATAGGTCAATGATAGCTAAACCTCAAGTTTAACAGTGAACATTTTCAAAATCAGTATAAATTAGGCTACATAGTATATTAGGATAGTAACTTTGTATACAAACTACATAATATACAGAGTGACCTAACTTATTAGAACCGAGGCCTGTTCAGATTAGAGAAAATTCAGATTAAGAGAGTTTATTTAAAATCAATGTAATTAGGAGTAAGGCCTATAATATATGAAGCCTCTTTGTAGCGGGCAGAGTTGCAAGTAGGTAGGCTGCTATTGAACACCTGTCTCAGTGATTCATAGGCAATTGTAACTAGGCTGCCCCACAATGTTTAAAAATATAGAAAAGCTAATTCTAAAATAGTTCAACCATGTTGGTCTAGGCTTGACCAAACCTAAAATTTGTTATTTAAGATGTTTTTTTTAAATGCTTGTATTTCTGTTAGACAAAACAACTTAATTGATTCAATTCAATTATTTATTTCAGTCGTTTCACAATACAATATTGCATAGACACGTCATTCACATTACACATTAATACAAAATCTAACAACAATGACACAAAATATTAAATACCATAACAACAACATTCAATACCAAAACACAATAACAACGACCTGTTCAATTAATAGGAGTAATAATAATAAATATAGGCCTAATTATACAATGGTTAAGAATGGCAAACACAAACCTTAGTCTCCCCTCATAAATTCATCAATTGAATAAAATGCCTTATCAATTAAAAATGCTTTTATTTTATTTTTTTGATGTTTCAAAGTGGAGAGATACTCTGACTAGAGACTATAATTATAAGTTAAGAATTTCAGGCTATTTTTTAAAAATACTTTAATTTTCAAATCCATGCGTTAAAAATCTAACCTTCGAATCAGCTGGAGTGTTAATGTATTCTGCCGCCAATGTATTTGGGCCCTTATTATACACATAGTATTGATCCAGGCGTAAATTTACTATGCAACCCTCGGTTGATGTTTTTGCAGAAGACGACATTAAATGTTACATACAGATAAACATACATACTGTGATTTAAAACTATAAGTTAGAATTTCAGGCTATTTATTTATTTTGTTTATTATTTTTGCATTTCTGTTGGCATAGAGTCGTATAGTAAATTTAATCGTGAACATCGAAATATACAGAATATCTGTAGTGTGTAGTTTGATGTAAAGTACGATGAACATTAAAGTAGTTGTATGCATTACAAAATTTTATAAAGAGAAAATTGTATGTTCCTGTTTTGTTATATAGCCTACATGTAATTTATTTTGTTATGGTAAATAGGCGGCGCAACTTTACTATTCGACTCTAGGCTAACCTAGAGCTAACAGAAATGCAAAAAGAATAATTAAAAAAATACCTAAAAGGTTCTAACCTAACCTATTTAGTCACAGTATGTTTACCTGTATTCAACATTTAACAGTAGAATGTAAAACAACGTAGTTGTTTGCAAAAATATTAGGCTAGAGTCGAATAGTAAAGTTACGCCAAATGGGCCTACATGAGTAGTATTACTTTTTTTTTTAAATTAAAAAGTTTCTTTGTTTCTGTATTAGGCCTAGTTTGGTGTATTAAGAATTTGGCTACACTGTCACTTATGTATCGTCAAACCGACTACGCGAGCTCAAGAAAATAAGGAGCAAGCTACTTACAGAACAGCAGAACTGTGCTACTGACTTCTGGTGTTGGAGTGAGGAAGGCATTGAGGGGGGGGTTGAGATCACGCACCTCTTTTGTCAGATAGGCCTACTGCGATTTTGCAAATAACGCATCGTCATTTTGACGACACAAAGTAATCTATCTAGGGTTATTTAATTTCACAGTCTCTAGTCACGGTATATTTTCAGTTATTAAACATAGCTATTAAGTTAATTGAACTTCTTACTTTCCTAAAAAAGGTCTTTATAGCTCATGCCATTTTAACAAATAGGCCTAGTGGTATTACAAAAGTTTACCTGCAAAAGTTTCCATTAACAAACCCTCGCCATATTGTGACAGGTGCAAACGTATCCACAAGAAAATGCTCTAAAATACGTAATTGTAATGTACAATGGCAAAAGTTTACATAACGATCCTACGCCATATTGCGACAGAGGCGCCAACGTATACGCAATAAAATGCTTTAATAGGTAGGCCTAATTGTAATATTCAATTCTATTTCTAAACGTCTTAAATAAATGAAAAAAATATATGAAAAAATTTTTAAAGTATGGTAGCCTAATGAACAGAAAATAATTACGGTAGGCCTATTTTTAAACCTAAACTCAATTAGGCCTAACAAATTATTTAACTCGGGAAATAAGTTTATTAGATGTATCTTCTCAATGACATCAGGCTGCGGATACACGTAAATGAACAGAACTGCAGGACTCCGCTATTCCTACAACTTAACATTAGGGAGCCTATTAAAAGTAGGCTTTAGAAAAAAAAATAAAATGTTTTTTGTACGATTTTTCATTTTATTTTCGAAACTTGTTTTTTACGATGCATAGGCCTAAGTAACGGCCGTGACAAAATTTTGACATTTAGGCCTAGTAATCAAGGGTTAAGTTCAGGTTTTTTTTTGTTGTTGCAACCCAGCTGTGGTAAAAAAAGTAGGGTAGGTATTGGTTCAATATTAATTCAGTTGTATTTGATAAAATACTGAATATAGGGTTACATAATATTATGCATACCCTAAATAAAACGAATTGAGAAACTTACTAAAAAATATTTCACTTTTTTGTACAGCATTTGTCTTTATTATATCATTTTCAGACACAACTAAAACACTTTTATTATGATCTTTTTCTAAATATGATTTAATTTGTTCACATCTTGTAGATTTACCACTACATGGATAGCCTGTCAACAATACAAGTGGCATTTTTATAATTGAAATTCACATTCACAATTTCACAACTACAACTAACCTAAAATTAAACCGTGCAATTCATAAATATTATTTTTCTACAGCTGTTTAGAATCTTTTTTTTTTTTTCTCTTGTTGCCTATTTTATAGGCGGGCTCGGAGTTTCCATGTAGCCCTTAAGTATCCACTGTTTCATTATAATATGTCCAATTTGCTTTATTTCTTGTTATGGTTGCCATTTGAATGGTATATTGTAATAAATATAGTATGGGGAAATTCTGTTAGTAGGAAAACACATGTGATAAAAAATAAATTTGTTGGAATATATAATAAATAAAAAGCTATATTTTGTACGCCCATGAGTGATGTATGTGCAAGTGTGATAACATAAATTGTTAGTAAATAGTGGGAGAAAGCTACGGATTATGGGATAGTAGGTTTCAAGGATATTGCAATGTTTGGGGAACATATCTTCTCGCCAGAGATCCACCAGGCATTCCTAGACCGAAAGTTATGGACCATGGATGTATAAGACCCTCGAGCCAGGATATCACATACAAGTTTTGTTTTTATCAGTTAATTATAAAGTTAGATTATTATTTATTATTAATATATTTATGTATTGTGATTTATTTATATTTCTCTTTTTGCTGATTTAAGTGTTTTTGATATTTGTAAAATTATTCCCATTTTATTGCTTTTAAGAATATTATTTAGTAAGAAAGGAGGTTTAAAATTTTCCTCCTTAAGTTTGTTGTATAAGTCATTTCGATATGTTTCATACGCTGGACAGTCAAAAATTATATGCTGTAACGTCTCATTTCTGTTTGTTGTGCATCTCAAGCAAATAGGGGTGAAATATTGTTTAATTTGAAATAATCTGCTGTTTGTTATTGCGTGGCCTAATCTAAGTCTGCAAATAGTTATAATGTCAGACCTGTTAAATTTGTAATGTTTGAACCATGGTGTGCTATTAAAATCATAAGGAGTCTCTTGTATACTGTTATACCAAAAACCTTTACCAGTTTCATTATTTATTATCTTCTTTAATTTATCAATTTGTATTTTTTTTCAAATGTGCAATATAGTCATTTACTGGTACAATAAAATCTTGGCATATATTATTTTGTTGTGTGGCTTGACGAGCTAGATTGTCTACGTGCAAGGTCTCTAGAAAGGAAAGACCTCTCTAGACCTTTCTAGAGACCTTGGTCTACGTGTTCATTGTTTTTAATTCCCAAATGACCCAGAACCCATTGAATTACTATATTTTTGCAGCAAAGGAGAACCTCTGCTATTATGTTATATATCAGGTCATCTCCTTCGCCATATGTATATGTACTTTGAATACCGAAAATTGCGGCTCGTGAGTCTGAGCAGATAATGTAGTGATTGTGGTTTAATGTTTTAATTATTTGTAAGGCTTTATAAATAGCGTATAATTCTGCTGTATAACTGGATGTAATGGAGTTTATCCTGAATTTTTGTTCTATATTCAGTGACGGGATATAGATGGCAGCGCCCACCCCCTGTGCATTTTTCGATCCATCTGTGTATACTTGTATATAATTCTTATAGGTTATGTTTATGATATTGAAAAATGTTTGCTTTATCAATGTACTGTTTTCTGTTTTTTTCCCTCCCATGTCTTTGTCTAAATCCGGGAAACAATTGATGTTTATTTGTGTTATTAAAATAGGTTTCCTAAACTGATATTGATTTGTTTTGGTTTGTATAATGTTTGGTTCATGCAAATTTAGGTAATCCATGCAGGTATTAAA